>DWJZ01000163.1:0-40465 GCA_018249125.1 Asbolis capucinus
TAAATAAATAATTATATCAGTATATAGACATGATTATACCAACCCCGAAAGCAATTGGTCCGTCTACATACTACTCTGAAGTTTGACGGGTTAGTTTTAAGTAAATCTTTCTAAATTATTATAAAAAAATAATAATAAAAAAAAAAATTCAATATTGTTTACGCTTATTCAGGTTTTAATCTCTTTGTAAGGTTTATTTTTTCTCAGTACCTAATTTCTTTCTTGTTTACCTGTATCATTGGTATGAGTTAAATTTTCAATACGATATTATATGATACGTTTTTAATTATGATACCTTTTTCAAAGTACACTGCCTCAATTTCGTTCTGACATGTTTTAGTTAATACTACGAGTATATAGTGGTCTAGAAAAATTTACATATATACCTGTCACAAACTGTATTAAATTTTGATCTTGCCAAACTTGGTAGACTTTTAAACAGCAGAAATACGTAATTGTCTTTATCCCAATACAAAAATATCATATATTTTTCATCTTAATCCAGGTTCGAACTCCCGAACCAGCCATCGTCGTTTACGTCAGAACAGCTAACAGAGATCAGGAAATCCAGACTTGCTCGAATTATCTGTGACAACACTGATATTATCGACACAGTACAACTCTACCCCATGGTACTGCCGGATCATGAGTTGTAAGTATTTTAATCCTATTGGAATAATTCATTTGTTTATTTTTGAGTTTCTCTCATTCTCAGTTTTAAGTTTATTTTGTTGTTGTTATTAACTTACCCGAATAAACGTATGTAGCCCTCGCAAATATTGAATTTTACTAAGCTATCGGTAACCCCCCGCTAACCTCCCCACGGTTACTGTGGCACAGGTTTTTCAATCTAACACCGAAACCAGCTTCCAAAAATACTATAGTTTTCTCTTGATTGTAATGGACCTGTTTATAAGAGTATATTATGTATTTGCGGAGAAAATAAACAATTATTATTATTATTGGGGCTGTCTGAAATATCCTTCAACTAATATTCCGCTACAGAGAACGAGACTCGTTAAAACTGAGACCTACAGCATACTCAAACTTATATGACAGGCCGGTTGGTCTAGTGGTTAGTGAACCTAACTGCTACACCGAAAGTCGTGGGTTTGATTCCTTCCCAGTTTAACTTTCCTGTGATGAGCAGCTGACAGCAGATGACACACGTCCATCTGACCACAAAATAAGCGTCAGCTTGTGCTATGGTGATCAGACATCTGATAAACATACATATATTTTTAAATACATACTTATATAATTATTTACACCCAGACACACAGAACAAACATTCCTGCTTAACACAGAAAAGTTTGACCTGGGTGGGAATCGAACCCGAGACCTTCGATGTAGCAGTCAGATTCAATAACCACAACACCAACCAGCTCGTCGAGTCTGAGATTAAACACATAAAACCGTTAATCATTTTCTAACAGATGTTAAATTTATTTCGTTCACTGAGACCTAAAGCAAGATCTACTGTTTTTTTTAGAAATCCGAGAGTACCGTGCAGGAGTGGTATAATACCCGCAATGGACTTTAGTAAGTGGGCGGACCCCGTGCCCTTCCATGGCGCGGCGAAACAATTCGTGAGTAGCTTCACCTACGACCCGTTTCTTGGGAAGAAGTAGACGCACAGCACCAAGTATTATATAAGTTCGATTATCTTAAAGCTGGCACATTACAATACTCGCATCAAATTAAATTTTATAATATATTTGACATTTTAAATCTTTTAATTGCCTAAAAAATAATTTTCAAACCTATGGCGTTTGATTTTTATTGACGAATTTTATTGACCCCGTCAAAAAAACACCACCCTATATATCGCGATAGTAAGAAACAAAATATCTAACATTGTCTGTCACGCTCATAAGTAGCGTGTGAAAGAGACAGATTTATTTAACGTTAACTCCGTTAGCTAATTCACATCATATTGCACTATATGAAAATTATGAGTATTGTAGCTTTAATTAATCGAATTATACCACATAGTCAGTAGTTTTAGTTGGCCACGTAGTAATACCGAGTCAAATGCACAGTTAGTTTCATCAGTTACCACTCACTTCAGTCAGAAACAATAGGTAGCTATTATGGTAAATATAGTTTTAATTACACCAAAATGAATGTAACTCCGTAATTACACTCTTTACAAAGGAAGGTGTTTTACATAAATAGTTTAAGCAAAACAGACAATCAGTTTAGAAACTTAATGAGCAAAATATGATAAGTGGTGCACGTTGCAATTAGTAAGTCATATGTTTTTTTCTGAAGTCAATGGTAACATTTTTTTTATAAAATATAAGTAGACTTGTATGAAAGTGAATCCGAATATTTTATAACCATTTTTATAAAAATGTGAACAGTAGAACATTTTTTATAAATGTGGTTTGAATTTTGACAGATACAATAAACTCGGAAAAAATAACGGCATAATGCAAAACAGATTAAACATGATATAAAAAAATATTCGGACACTACTCTGTATTAATGTATTATGTAATGTTATTTAAAAATGCACGCTGAGATCTTGTCTACTAGATTGTTTTTTATCGTATTTAATTCTGTGCGAGTACGAATAGAATAAATTTGTACAAAATTAGGTTAGAATATGGGTTAATGTCGATACCACATGCTTAAATGCCATATTTGGATTATTGTTTACTTGTTTGATAAGGTATCCGTATTATTACTCATATTTTATTTAAGATAGAGGTATTAAATAGTTTCTGTCTGTATGTAAATATTTCCTTTAATGAGGATACTTTTTAATGGAATCAGATTTCCAAATTGAGTGACGTCATTAGTTTAGCGTGAAACATCCATCAACGAGTGTCACTTTATAAAATTATTGTGACGCTATTGTTAACCAAATCGAGGAAATACTAAACCGTTAGTAGAATTGTGGTATCTGAATGATCTTTTATAAAATTCTTATCTAAACTAATATTATAAAGAGAAGTAGTTTTTTTGTTTGTTTGCGTCTAATAGGCTCCAAAAATACTGGACCCATTTAAAAAATCTTTCGCCAATATGTACAATACGACTCCGGAAAATAAAAAGATTTTTTCTGGTAAGCAAATTTGCGAAGAAAAAGACATCGAATGTAAACGTTTTTAGAGAACGCTGCCTCAACGGCAAGAGAGACATAAATGAGTTGAATAGAAAAATGGTAGTTGCCTACATAAAAGTCTACATGCTAATATGTCAAACTTTTATATTTTCGCCGCAATAATCACTTTTATGTGTTAAAAAGTAATAATATGTTTATTATTATTCCTTGTTTATTTCTTATTCGTTTTTGACCTCGCGGGCGACGCAGGGGGTATCAACTAGTACAAGATATAAATGATATCTAATGTAAATAATAAAAGCTATAAAAAGTTAGCAAGCACTTACTTCTTACGTAAGGTGTAAAACCATAAATATAAACTATAAATCTAATGTTGTTAATCCGTCAATTTATTTTATTGTTTCTATATAAGAAAAAACTGAGTGATGTTTTACGCCAAATCTTGACACCTCGATTCCGATTAATTGGTAATTAATGACACTATTTATTTCATTCATTCAACTTATTTGTCATTAAAGTAAATTTTCATACAAAAACATGCAATGTATTGGTATAAGCCTAACACAATATTTGTAGATTACTATAAATTGAAATAATATTTTGTAAATTTTGTATCGTTAATTATTTATTTTATTATCAATGTAGATCGTAATATTATAAATGCATGTCAAAATTTGTATTATTTTTGTAAATACACGTAGAAAATAAATGGTAATTCATAGATAACTTTGTTTGTTTTATTAATGTTATCCAATTTTCACATTTTTTTTTGTAAGCTATTACAACAAAATAAGATCTGACTAATCCAAAAATTGTTTTCACAGATAACCGAGGCAAATGCAACTAACATTTTCGCTAATTGTAATGATTACACGAATAAAGTCAATTTCACGGAAGGAAATATAGCACAAATTGGAGTAAAAATTAATGCAATTACATCAAAATTACTTGTAAATCCAACTTCACAACCAGTAAATGAGAAGCAATCAGAAGAGATAAATAAGAATATGAGTGAAAAAGATAAACCAAACAATATTAAGTTGAATAAAATTAATGATTCGCTGATAAAATATGTAAACAAAAAAACAGATAAGGTAAACTTAGAAAATAAAAATAAGGGCCATAATAGAAATAGTATATTGAGAAGAAAACGATCTCTCAAGGAAAGCAGACAGCCTTCTGCTTTTTATAAAACCATTTCCCCTACTCCTTATCGCATCACTCGCAATGAAAAAGATAGATTTACTCCCCTTGAAGATATTAAAAGAGAAATAATAAAAGATACTGGCTTAGCTGATTTTAATATAGAAACTTTGCACAAAGATTTAAAATCACCACCAATTATAAAAGAAAGAATTATTAACAATGATTTTTACCCAAACACAGACCATTCTAAGCATTCTCTTCCTCCTAAAAAAGACAATAGAAGCTATGAATTGCAAGACCCCAGTAAAGTTGAGAATTACAATGAGTACCCATCTGGTAATGATAAATTTAAACACACCCTTCCCATTAAAAAAGAGAATAAAAACTATGAACAACATCACCCTGACGAAGTTGACAGAGAAGAAAAGCATACATACAATAAAGAAAGAAATCACAATGAACATCGTTCTGGTATAGATAACTCTAAGCATTCTCTGCCAATTAAAAATGATAATAGGAGCTATGAACAACAACACCGTGATGTTGACAGAGAAGGAAAGGATACGTACAATCGAAGAGGAAATCATTTTGTACATCGTTCAGATGAAAACCATGCAAAGCATTCTCCTCCTAATTTAAAAGATAATCGAAGCTATGAACAAAGCAGTGAAATAGTCAACAGAGAAGGAAAAAAAATATATAAACCAATCGAAGGCAGTTCAAAAGGAAGCGGTGAGAGTAAAGAAAATACTTATATTGAAGCACACAAACCAACTTCCTTAGGTGAAATACAAGGTTATGATGAAAGTAATGAATTCTCAAAAGAATTGTTAAATGATTACAAAGATACTGGAAATGGTAAAATTATAAATCACCCGAAAAACATCCATAAACACAATGTTGGAAAAAATAATTACCAACATAACGAAGATCGGTATCAAAAAGATGTACCTTTTGAAGATAACAAATCTGTTGAAAATAGTAAAGAAAGTTCATTATTTAAGAATTCAAATAGGGATGTTATTAGTGAAAATTTCATAAAGAACTTTGATATTACAAGTCCACCCAAACGTCTTCAAGACGTAGATTTAGATGATTTTAGCTATGAAAGAATACAGTTAAATAATAAAGGACAAGTTGAACCCCTAAAAGATTATGATTCTACTGAAAACAAACATACCACTGTTGCTCCATCAAAGCTTCATTCTGATAAAAAGAACGAGTATCATTCTCCTCGTGCGATTAAGAACACTTCAGAACGTTTAGTTGTTCCTAATAAACCAGTTCGAATAAACGGTGAAGAGGTCAAACCTGTAATCGAACTGAATAGTGAAAGTGGTAACAGCGAATCAAGTGAAGAAAGCCCAACAAAATATCAAAAATATCCAGTAAGAAATTCAGAAAAATATACATCTTCAGAAGAAAATTTACATAGAAAAAAGTTAAATGATGAATCTAATGAAAATAGTAGTGAAAAGGCTGATGTAAAGCAGCAGTTTGAAAGAATTCCTTTAGATTATAATCATGACGACAAGTCGGGAAAAGAAACTAATGACAAAGGAAAACCAACAAATTCGAAGGATTCTTCAGATGAGAATATCAATGACGGAACACTCGATTCATTGACTCCCAAAATGAATAATTACGATGAACATTTGAAAACTAAATTTGGTGATGTATCTATATCATTACCTGAAATTAAGTTACCAGACGACATTTTATCCTACGCGCGTTTAGGGGCACCAAAAGAGAACGACGAAAAATACTATTACGGTGACGAAGACAGTGATGAAAGTGAATACAATAAAAACCCCTATGAGGCAGCTGAAAAAGACTATAATAAAATCCACAACGATAGAGTCAAAAATCATGAAGAATACAGGAAAGCTAGTCTTGAAGATAACGATGATGATGATGTTGATTTGTACGAAAAATTTGTAAAAGAGAGATTTGGAAAGGAAAGTATTATGGGTAAAAAGTCTGAAAAATTACAGACTGCAGATAATAGACCATTAAACTCAAAACTTTTAGAAACTGTTCAAAAAATTCTAAAAAAGACTGAAAAAGTAAAAGATGAAGCTGAGAAAAGCGGGGATCCTAATGCAGGTTACATGTGGACCCTGGAATATGGAGAAGATTTGTATTGATTTTAAACATTGTATAGTGTAAAGTTATAAGATTGTTATTTATTAGAAAAACATAGGATACTTATCATTAGTACTGAATAAGACTTTTTTAATTATTAATAAAGAATTTAGTTTCTAATTTGTTTTTATATGAATTTATTAAGCCTGTTACTAAATAAATAAAAGGATGACGCACAAAAGAGTTAATACGATAAACATTACGAAGACTACTATTGTATGTCAGCTTTATTCAATGTTTTCAATCTGAATGCCCGAATGACAGGTCCATCGGTCTATTTGAGGGCATATATTCAAGTATAATAAATAAATTGTGAAGAATATGATCACTAAATCAATATTTTTAATGAATAAATAAACAAATAATTTTGGAGCCTATTATACAGCAAATGGTAATTTTGACAAAAAATGTTAAAAATCTATAATGATGAAGGTATACTAGAGTTGTTCTTTTTCCTTGATAAAACTGAAAACGGCGGAATCACACAACATATACTGACGAAGGAGACATAAATTGGCCACTGGAACTCTGCATCTACACAATGCAACAAAATTTGATTCGTCTTAGTCAGGACTTTATTTCTAACTGATGTTAAGAGCTTCGTAAATTGCCCATACAGTAAGTCAATCATTAGTAAGTAGGCTATAAAAATCAACTGCAAACAAATCCGTACAATATTTAGTGTTTTTTTAAACTATTGTTTCCAAGAGGGACCAAAAGCCTCCCACAGGAATAGGTACTATCGTAATAATTATTATTAGCCATGAATGACCATTTCCATATGGATTTCATTTGATTTACTGTCGTTGCGCCGTGCTCAACTTGGTGTCTCCCCGGAGAGTAATAATTATTTTCAGTGGTTTGTTTCAGTGAAGTATGATTGCTAACACCATGGATTTACTAACTCTGAAAAGTGGACGCAAATATTTGCAAAAGTGTAATAGATTAGGTACAGTTTTACAACTAATTAAAATATATACGCTCTCGCTTTTAAATATAAGCTTTACTTAGAAACAATCGTCTATTGTATTTAATTGGGACTGCGGGCTCTCCCTACTCACGTAGAGCCCGAATGCAAAAAAAGCCGTCCCTAACTATTGCAGAAAAGTTATTATGACACTTAAAAAAATTTACCACAGGACAGTAGACAGGATGCGACGCGACATATTTTTTATGTTGAGACGTGTTTGGACGTGCGTACGTAGGGCGATATGAGACGAAAATTACAGATGAAATATTGACAACAGATGCTAAACTTCTTTAAAACCTTAACATCCTTCTTGAATTACCCCCTAGTTCACTATCTGGCACGTTTAATGTAATTTAATTATTTATTGCTTTCGACTTTGTTCGTTACGAAGTGGCATTCGACGTCGAATGAAGTAATGGATTTAGAAGAAGTAATTTAAGGCAGCCGAGCTATTGAAACGCAAGCGAAAGGGTAAATAAAGTAGTGGGAAGGTTATGGGTTGTTCCTTTTCTTATAAAATGTTTCGATTGAGGGGGAAGGGCATAGTTTTCCTGAGACAAGACAAAGCCCGTGTCTACAACTATACAAAATAGAACAATTTCTGTGATTAAAATCCTAAATCTTTATTTGAGTAATGTCCTGATCTACGGTCTATAATCTTAACTATTTTTTCACCAGGTCGACTTTTTTATCTTTGAACAAACTGATGCGTCAACCATAAACCATATTTGCAGATTATTGAATGTGTTATTTTATGTAAAAAAAATCTATAAACTCTTTTCATGTGTCATGAGAGTCCGAAGTCCTCGTAAAAAGGAGAATGACATAATAAACACAAGTAATGATGAGGGACGCTTGGATTTGGATGAAATTTTGAATCTGCAAACTGGTACTCCATGCGCGCGCTTCAAATATTGACAATAGACAAACTGGATTGTGTATGAAAGTTGCGTCGCATCTCGTCTCATATTTGCGCGCGGTAGTAGTTATTCTATGAATACTATGCTCTATGCCACAAACCAACCATGACATAACCTATAAAGAGAAATTGTACGTCACTGTCAAAATTAAACCTATAATTGATATAATAGAAATTAAGTAGTCTTACAAGCTGAAATTGTGATATTTCTACAGTTTTACGGTTCAATTATAACTACAAACTCAACCTACCCGGCTCGTTAAAACTACTATACGAACAGTAGTATAAAGTAAAAAACCGTCAACTTCATGAAAATGGCTGAAGAAATCCAAAAAAAGCTTCAGAAAGAGCTTGAAATATTCAGTGGAGTGCAAAAAGAATATCATAAAGCAGTATCCCAAAAACAACAATTAGACAGTCAATTGAATGAAAACAAAGCAGTGAAAGAAGAATTGATGTTACTGAAAAAAGATGCTGAAGTATATAAATTGATTGGCCCTGTTTTAGTTAAGCAAGACCTGGAAGAGGCCAGACAGAACGTTTCGAAACGTATGGAATATATTAATAAGGAAATGAAACGTTCCGATGGGCACATATCAGCTTTAGAGAATAAACAAGAGGCTATACAAGAAAACCTCAACAAACTTAAAAATGATCTTGGAAACTTGAAAATAACTGCATAAATTTTATAGAAATAACAAATGTATCATTGCATTTAAATTATTGATTTTTACTGATTATTTGTCTAGAACTACTTTAATAATAAAAAGTTATAAATTGCAGTAAAATAACCTGTAAATCACTAATGAGTTATTATTGCTATGTAATGTGTCTAGCTTCTATTTTTCCTTCAATTCAAATTGTTTGTGAAGTAAAAAAAATGTGTTGTCTTGGATAAATAATGTAACTAAACTGCAGAAGTTAATTACAGAGTAGTAAATTTGCTAAGCTCATAAATAGGTCAATGATGAGTCATGTGAGAAACTAAGTATTAATAAAACTATACGGATCCATCCTTTATTTGCACAAATAAAAAGAACAAAAAAGATGGTAAAATTAAACATCAAACTTATAACTATGTATTACTAAAAAATTAATAAAACATCTTGGGTTTATAATATTGTAGTGTTTGCTTACACAGCCACCTGAACTATGAACTCTGAACACATTAAGTAGAAATGTAAACCTAAATAAATACCTCACCCATCCATCCATGAAAGAAAAATTTCTTAAGTCTATCTGAAAAGATTTAATGATACTATATATCATCAACTCATATGAATACTCCTTATTATTAGAATGACCAATAGCAACATATTTGTAAAAATCATAGTCCAAATAGCTTGCTAAATGTAGTAGTACTTTTCACCTGTGATTTCGCCCATGTGACAGATATATTGATAATTTTTTTTTATTGCTAGATATCTCTATATCCAATTTTAATCAGATCCGTTTGTGTGAAAAACATCCATCCTCACAAACTTTCGCATTTAAGTAGGAGTATCGTAGTGAACTGGCATTAAAAAATCCATATTACTGATTAGAATTTATTTAAGATGGCACAAATTACAGGAATGTTTATTGTGTACCACATTAATAAAAATATCACCCACACTATCATATACTATAAATATTTATCTTACACTTTAATGTTGTAAATACATATAAATGCATATCTGAAATGCAATTGATAAAACATGCAACAATTATTAAAATTTTGTCATTGATTTTAATAAGTTTCTTGGCTTAATTATAAATGTAATAAAATGTATAAATTGGCCCCTTTACAATCACAATAAAATCAGTTCCATTAATTCATTGTTTTCAACAAATAAATGAGTTTATCACACAACTATTCAAAAGATTTCTGGCTGGAAATATCGCTAAATATATTTTGTCATGTTCAATTTATTTGGACTTCTACAATGCTCTTAAACTTTGAATAGGAATATTTTTGCGCCATCTGGTTTTCAATAAATATTTCTCTGAAGTCTGTATTTTCTTTACCAACCCTGCCAGATTATTTCATAACAGCGATGATGATGTCTTAAGATGGCGAAAAAATATTCCAATTCATGGCTACAGTTTAATCTTGTATTAACATTATAAAACATCTTGTAAGATTTTAACCCTTAAATATAACAGTGCGTAACTGCAAAAATATGTGTTGTATGTATTTGAAAAATAATAAAATACTTTATATCTAAATATATTGAAACTAGAATACAGTACTTAATGTTATTGTATAAAGCAACTCCCAAAACATATTTCAACTTATATCTTTATAGAATTTTTTTCTTAACTACATACTTTAAACTAATTTATAATAAAAACCTCTGAAAATATCTCTATTAGTAAAATACTGACTTCTTATTCATAACATAATTGTGGCCATGGATGTAACAAACTTCAACAAGCTATTTGATTTTACTTTGCACGCAAGGGACACTGCAAAAAGGCATTTCTTGTTTAACCACAAAACGGCCGCTGAGGAGACTTTTCCCACACATCCGACCAGAGCATATAAAGCAGTTGGCGTGCCAGTGGACATTGCTCCAAGAAACCCCCTGTTGTTCAGGGCCAATAACACCACCACACGCCCTACACCTTTCCGCATAAAACTGGTCATAGCACTCCAGACATATTGGTAGACCAGTTTTGTCATCAGGAACATACTTTTTTCCACCAAGCGGGGCATCACAGTGATAACAGCAAAAATGTTGCACATGGAATGCTCTTCCTTCTGCAGCTGTGTATGGCCTGGTAAAAATCAATTCATCACACCCAGCACAACGAGGTATTTCCAAAACATTGGCCAAATCTCTGGCACAATAAATTTCACCCTTGTAGAAGAAGTAAACAAGGTCGGCGAGAAGCTCTCCACATTTGCTGCAAGTGAAACATTGAGGATGCCAAATTGCTTCTTGTCCAGCTCGCTCTGCTTTTACTGCTACTTCTCCGGCAAACATTGGTTTATCACAGCGCTGGCAAGGTACACCCTCGTTGTACAGCTTCCTGTTGAATTCCATTTCTGCTGGGCTCAGGGCCATATCGGCAAGCTGGGAAACTATAGGTTCTATTGGTTCTCCGTAATTGCCAGATTGTAATGAGTTCCCAGACCCATCGGAGAGTGGAGGGTTTTCATTACTCCAATCACTGTTTGTTATAGGCGTTGGGTAGGCGCCAGGATATGTACTATAGTTAGGTAATGGTGGAGGAAGATCTTCCTCTGAGTGAGTTCGAAGATACTCCCTCAATGGTGCCGTTTGTTGAGGCTCGACTTGATTGATTGGCTTCGTTGTAGTGGAATACTGTGGATTTATTTTAGTAGAACATATTGTTCCACTATGTTCTGCTGTGGTTGGTTCATGTTTCCAACTCCAGATTTCTCCATTTGGAGCAAAAATAGTACCTTTTTGAATTCTACTATCCAACAACTTAGCAGTACCAATGACATTATTATTATTAGTCGACCATAAATCTGGCATCACCTGGGCATTCAGAGCTTTAGAAGCAAATTCATTGACTTCCTCTTTGAACTGTGGATTTTTATTATACTCATCCCTGAAGAGTTTAATAGGTTGCAAGTAGACATCATTATTGACGGGCATGTTCAAATCATTGAGATTTTTCAATAATTTATCATAAACTGGGCCATGTTCAATGGCACTTTTGATTCTATCTGATTCAATACGCATAACATGTAATTTGTCTTTTACTATACGGCTCAATATGGGACTCAATTTATAATCTGGCAAGTTGGCTGCACTACTAACAATATGTCCCTGTGAATCCAAAACCAGTTTCTTATCTGAAGCATTCTTAGGAACAATGTTGTATTTTACACCCCTTGATATATTGGATATCTTCAAAGGCAATGCGTATGACTTAGTAGTGGTGTGTGTTTTACTGTTTTCAATAGAGCACACTTCGCCGCTTTGCAGAGGACCCACTCGGACGACATTTCCCATCCCAACCACATGGTCTTTTATCCGAGTTATGTATTCCTGTAAAGATAATAACATTTATAAAAAAAATAGTTTATGTTTCCGAAAAGATTAACATGCTAATGTCAACAATTGTCATAACAACGGATGTTTACTACATAACCTTAAAATTTGTTTTTTACAGGCTTAATAATAATCGTATTTAAAAATGGGATCTTGTAGGTCTGCTAGAAATACCTTAGAATTTTGATAATCTATGAAAAAATTCAAGAATGTTTCCAAAAATTCTAATACTATTTCAAATCAAATTCAAAGTTATCGATACCAAGGCTAAAAAAACTGAGTAGAAAAGGAAAGTAAAAGCTTTATACGAAAATCAATAAGGGCGAAACTCTTTAAAGAGACTTAACATTCACGCCCTTACTGTTTTCCGTCGTCTATATCAAGACTAAAGGTAGTATAGATACTAACAGTGTGCTCAGTCTTCTCCTGGTCTGTGGCGTGGTCGCGCGCGGCGGGCGCCACATCGTGCGGCGGCAGCTGCGTGCGGAGCTGCGCGCGGCGACGTCGCGCCGCCGCAGACCCCGACACGGGCGCCATGGCGCCCAGGCATGACATGTATTCTGATACCTGAGGAAAAATTTAAAAAAATCTAGTTCTGGACAATATCAATACTATACTTGGTACAAATTCAATCTGGAATTTTTCCCATACAAAGTTGACGATACCAACATTCAGTAATACCAATATGTTTTAAATCATTAACTTAATGAATATAATAAAATGATTACCAATTCAGTTGATGCATTTGGAGGGACCCAATCAAGCTTCACTGGTTTATCTGTTACACCTCGAATCTTAATGAGAGGCACTGAAACGATTAAATAAGTAATTGAATAAGTAAAAAATGTAACAATTTCAATTAAAAATTAATTATCATTAAAGTAGTAGGTATATTTGTGACATCCTTGATGTGACATTAAGCATTATCTGTTATTCAAGAGGCTAGTGATAAAACAGATTACAGCTATGTTTTAAATTTTCATACTTTAAAAGTGTAGGACCTGGTAAAGCAAATATTATCGGAAGTATAAACATACTGCCACCCAGTGTTAAACTTTATAACTAACTTCAATAAGAGCAATCAACTATTAATAACAATTATATCGAATCACAGATGCCAGTAATACTTGTAATTGTAATATACGCCAAATACACATGTTTCTCGAAAATGAAACCTTGATTAATTGTAACCCATAACTGTCCTAATACTGTGCTCGAGTTTCCACTTATAATGAGAGGTATAGGCCATTAACAACTACGCTGGTCAAGTGCAGATTGGTCGACTTCACACCCTTTCCAGAACTTTATGAAGAACTGTCAGGAGTGCAGGCTTCCTCACAATGTTTTCCTTCACTATAGTAAGCCATAATCAATGTCTGATAAGCACATAAGTTTTAAAATTAGAGGCCAAACCACAGGATTTGAAACCAGGACCTCCTGTTCGGGAGTCCAAAGTTCAAACCAAGAGGTAAGTGCTCATTGTTATTGATGATGTCGTTTTCTAGAAACCAATTATGATATACAAGAAGTACTTGTGTTATGGTCCCTCAAATAATAGACATCAGTATAGGAGTATGTATAGCTATATTCATGTAGTTGTTATAAATAAGAGGAAACTATCTACATAATTATGTCATTCATGAGTAATATATTTTATTGATATGGCTTGACAAATTTTTCATAGATAATTTTGTGCAATTTAACAATAAAACTGATACAATTTGTATATCAGTAGAATCCACCCGTATGGTATCAATGTTGATAAGAAGTAACCTATGTCACTCCCCAGACCATCATCTGTCTCCACAAAATTAACACATCAATCCATTGTTCCATTTTAACATGAAAGATGAATAAATATTCAAATACAAACACAGTTTGAAATTTCTAATATAAGTATAGATTTGATTGCTCATTCAAATTGTTTGTCAGTTTATGACACACATTTCAGTGTGTCATAATTTCTTATTTATTTATTTATGAAAAAAACCCTACAGAATTTTTACAAAGGGTGGACATAATGCATGCATGATTATGTAGGTACAGCATACTCCATATAGATCCAATGCACAGTTTAGCTATTATTTTAACATTAGGTATATATTGTATTCTCAAAGGCCATCACAAGCATACATTGGTTATAAAGTTTCTGTAAATTACACACTTTCTTATTTTTTTACTAGGAAAATGTAATAATCACCTGTCAGTTACAAACTCCAAAAAAGATTTATCCAGTAATTCACATTCTGAACAAATAAAATAGGGATTCATTTATAGCTAAAAACACCAACATAACAAAAATAAAGATACTTACTAGAAGCTTTCTTAGGTCTAGCTGTACCGAGCAGTTCAAACTGTGCCCATCCTGATAAGTCGTCATCCTGAACATCATGCACATCCTTGCTGCAGTGACATGAACGGCAGACCTTACGCCAGAAGTGTAGGTCTAAACCAGGGCATGTTGGTCCTGAAAATAGCATTAAATATTTCAATCACTACTGGTTATATTGATGTATTGCATAAGGTACTAATAACTGTATTTAATTCTATATTTGTTATAATTAATCATCTTTTTTTTAATATAGAATGTATTATAATAATAGTGGCCATATAGAATGTATCATAATAATAATGGTATGGTGATTATTATAATTTAATTACCAGACGAAGATTATAATTTCATAGTCTCTGTGCTACCTGAGGTAAGTTTCAGTAATGACTTACAATATACATATATGTGCTGTAAAATTTTGTAATGTAAAAAATGTGCTGAGGAATTCTGTGATTTTATTACTCCTGTATAATAAGGTGCCTTCTTGGTACTTGATTCAGCATATTTCTGGTTTCTAAGTGTGTTTAATAGGTTTTTGATATTGTTTTTAATTTTATAATCATTCATGAAGCTAGTCAGGTTATGAACAGTTAATAAATAAATCTAATTTTCAACTTTAATTATAATAAGTTAAATATGTCATATGGCAGAGAAATTAGACAAAAAGGCTATATGCATTTGTTTGTCCATTCCACTAAATTTTTCTCTTTTTTTACCTTTAAGTTATCTTTTTAAAATAATTAAAAAGAAAGTTATAAACAACCCAAGAGCTGACAGCTCTCTAGCTTAATGTGTAAGTATTACTAAACAGAAAGAAAACATTGCCCACATCTTGGCATGCAGAATCAGCACTATAAGCCTATGTTTATATTTTTTATTTAAATTGTCCAATTAGTAGGTGGGTCAATATATATTTTATTTTAATTATCTTAATTTGATGTTACATAAAGATATAAGTTCATCATTCAAATGACATTAGAAGCTAGTTGATTGATTTATTTAATTAATATTCTAACTATATGTTGAACAGAATAATGTATAAATTGGAACCATATCTAACACTCGATGATTTGCCTAATAGATAAGGATTAAGTATAAGTGACCTATGGTAATGGCTTCATTTACAAATGGACATAAAAGGGGTTCACTAGATGTCTTACCACAAGAATTACACGGAGCCCCTGCGCCGCTGTCATGTCCTAGTCGAGCTTTACTAAGCTTTTCCCTTTGACTCTCCAATTTTGATAGCCATGCCGGTGCTTCGGGTGTCTCCACACATGACTCACTCATCTATAAATTTAAAAAATCGTTAAACTACATAAACAAAAGAGAAAAAACTGAAATGTACTAAGGTCTAATAAATGTTGAGGAACCTTTAGAATTGTGATTTATTCTTAACGCTTTATTTTCGACATAAGATAAGATGAACACAAAGAAACGACAAAACAACGAAAACGTAACAAAATAAAGCGCGGACGCGAATGACGCGATTTGATGTGCTGAAGTTGTACTGTTATGTTGACTGACTGTCTTTGACACAGTGACATATAAATGACATTTTATTATTAAAGCAGGCTGCTGTCACCATTTTAATGTCTTGCCGTCTAGCGCCATAAACTATTCGCGAAATAGAAAATATTCTGAAAAATATGCACAGGTACACCAAATATCAAGAGAAATTCGTAACATGTACAGCGATGGGACTCATTTTTAATTTAAACTAAGTAGATAATATTGATATTTAATCATATTGATTCGCTATTGACGATTTGGCAGCTTACAAAATGAAAATTTTCAATGGTTAGTCTGTACCTATATGATATCTTTATGATGCATTGATAATAATATTATGCTTAAAAAAATATTGGTGAATACACCAACATAAAATAAAATTTTGTAAAAATAAACCGCTAGTATAGTCTGTGAGTTGTATTTTATTATCCAATCTGTCAAGTCTGTGCGTAAAGCAAATGGCAATACAACATCCATCTTTCAATGCGTTTTTTCTAATTTTATTTTACAATTCAATCTTGTATTGTTCCCTTTAATATTTAGTGAAAAAGAGTGATTAAATCAAGATTTAAACAGTGAAAAATACCAGTTAATAAAGAATTTCCAAATTCATTACTTTTAAAGGTATCTTTTTGTTTTTGTTCATACCATACTTTTGGATTTTCGTGACTCATAGGATGGCCTTTATTTGTTAATAATGTGTTTTCTGTGTATCGCAGATGTCGTCGGGAAGACCTATTAAATGTGTAGTTGTCGGCGATGGAACTGTTGGAAAAACTTGTATGCTAATATCCTATACCACTGACAGTTTTCCTGGTGAATATGTGCCTACAGTGTAAGTATGGAGTCGTATTGGATCCCAATACAAATACAATATCTGCAAATTATATAATGTTAATTATCAGAATAGTATGCTAATTTACCATTTTATAACAATATCCATTTTCGACACACATCATTTTAATATATAAAAAAAAACTAATTATTACTGCTTACAATGCAGTGTAATGCTTATGAATAGGTGAAGAAAATATGTTTATAAAAATAACTTATATCAAGTATGTTTTTTTTTTTCAAAACATGCTAAATTTTGTTAATAAATGTGTTGAAACTTATAGTCAATTTATTAAAACTAAAAATGTAATAATCCTGACCAAAAACTAACTTTTAATTGATTATTAAGTTATAGTTAAAAATATGAACAAACTTTATTTGGATATGAAGAGCAGCTTTTTTTTAATTGATTTAGTTAACTAACTAGTTAATGCTTGCTAATAATAGTGTTCACTATTTCAGATTTGATAATTACTCTGCACCCATGGTTGTGGATGGAGTAGCAGTGTCACTAGGGCTCTGGGACACTGCTGGGCAGGAGGACTATGATAGACTGAGGCCACTGAGCTACCCACAAACAGATGTCTTCCTTATATGTTTCAGTGTTACAAGGTAATAGTAGGATAATTTCTCATTATCTCTTACTATTTTGTGAAAAGCACATATTTCAGATTATTTTTTACAAAAAATCCATATTGAGTGATTTTCTTGTAATATTTACCTGGTTATAATGGTTATTACATCACCTAATAGATTTTTCCTAATTAATTATAAACATTTTTAATTTAATTTTCCTTGCTATACACATTAGGTCCTTAAATATGAAATTAGTATTTTATATGGAAACAGTATTTTATACATGACTTTATTTTTAATCAATTGAAGTATCTTAGATCAAGTTGGAGTGTAGATATTAAACTGCATTTTATAAAAAAATCATTTTCTATATTACAAAAAGCATAAAATAAACATGTATGGTATGGTTTAGTTAAAAATTAAGTATTAATGTGATATAGTCATTAATTTCTTCCATTATTCTCCTCTTCAGCCCCTCTTCGTATGAAAATGTTACTTCTAAATGGTATCCAGAAATTAAACATCACTGCCCTGATGCACCAATTATTTTAGTTGGTAAGTAAAATCAAAATTAGTATGATTTGTACATGAAATAGGTATATGACTGTAGAAGCAGTGAAAGCCGATAGCCTGTCTGAATGTTGGTCTCTCAAGTGACCTTCAGTCCTGAATCCAGGACCTCTCCTGGATTCTTGAACCTCAAATCACACAGTGGGCAACTCTAATTTTCAGTTATGTCTATAACACAATTTGATTATCACTTGATTCAGTGAATAAAATTTGCACTCCTGAGAGATAGATATAGAGCCCTATAAAATTGTCATAGGTTTCTGAACATACCTCACGTTATAAGAGCACACCCAAGCCCAGTAGTGGAACAGTTGTGGGTTGCAATGATGATGATTTGTATTGTATTAATATTAATGCAAATTATAATTATTTATCTCTTAAGTTGAGATAAGTATACTGTGTAAATTTTCAGTTTTTATTGTAGTATATAGTCATGTTTTAACATCAAATTATTGTCTGTTTTTTCTACTAATATTATAAATACGAAAGTTTTTAAGGATTCATGGATGGATGGAGTATCAAGTCCTTCATACAAAAACTTCTAAACAGATCTGAATGAAATTTAGCACAGAGGTAGATTATAGTCTGGAATAACACAATCTCAATGTACCTACCACCCGAAGCCATGAGTTATTACTAATAAAGATATATATAGTATACAGTCAAATATAATTTTAATCTGAAATCACTGAATCAAAATAGGTTTTTTCAAGATTATTATAATAAGTATGGACATGAATCATTATTAAAACATTCACAATATTTTCACAGGAACCAAAATAGATCTGAGAGATGATCGAGAAACATTAAGTTTATTGTCTGAACAAGGTATGTCACCTTTGAAGAGGGAGCAAGGTCAAAAACTGGCCAACAAAATACGAGCTGTCAAGTATATGGAATGTTCTGCACTGACGCAGCGCGGACTTAAGCAGGTAATTTATTTTTTTCTATTAGATGCTGGGTGTGTATTATAAGTTAATTATCACTTCAACTTACTAGCCAATTGTGCCGCGATATTTTTCTTTATGTTGGTCAATAAACTTTAAACAAATAATAGATTATTACAACCAAGACCACAGATCTATTTTGCCTTCCGAAGCACGAAAGCGTTCGTGATTTTTTTTTTCTAACACGCAGTCAGAGCCCATTATCGACAATCGAAGCATACTGTCGAGATATGAACGATTTAATGAAAATTATATTTAAATAAAATTAATTTATCAGGTATTTGACGAAGCTGTTCGTGCAGTATTAAGACCGGAACCCCAGAAGAGACATCAGCGGAAGTGTTTAATTATGTAAATATGACGATCATGACAAAATGTTACAAATACATGATTATGCAGGAATCTCAATTCAGCAGTAATAATATGTTTCTATACCAGAAATACCGGTATGGTTTATCACAATATATTTGTTTTATATAGTTCAATTTATATATTGTAGTGTAATAAATTTTCGAATGTATAACTTATGGATATTTATGTGCCATAAATGCCTCGAATAGTGCATTGTGATATGTTTGGTTAATATCAAGAGATCATCACATCAAAAATATTTATGTATTTTTTTCTGCTTTTCATAAGCAAAGTGGTAATACCAAAGATTTATGAATAGATGTAAGTCTGAGTACCTTTTAGTTGTGTTCTTAAAACTTTTGGTTGGAAACAAATTGTTACTGTAGGTAAATCGAGTGATGTTATTTTTATAATACACAAATGAACCTCAATAACATGAAAGTTTTTACAAATAATATTCTTATGCGATTTGTGAATAAGGACTGATTGTAGAAACTAGTTGTGTAATAACATACTCAAATTTAACTTTTAGTTGCATGAATGAGTATTTTATATTGATAAGCATTTATAATAATAATTCTTTCGAAATACATTAGAAATATAGTTCTGAGTTTGGTATTAACTTATAAGAATATTTAACAATTTTTTGGATGTATTTTTGCATCACAGGTTTCATCGGATGTTGATCAATTTGGATATTGGGTTTCTGTTATTAGTAAAAACTCTTTTTGGAATTTGTTATGAATTACACTATAAAATTTATTACTATGGTACGCAATTTTTGGGTCTACGTACAAATAAGTATTTATTAAGCCTATTTTCAATCTCAAAAAGCCCGACCTTTAAGAACTGAGAGTAGACAAAAGAAATTGAAAAATAATCCACTTCTCTTTTGACCCCTATAGGACACAATTGTTTTCAAACTTGACTATATTTTGTGACAACAAATAATTTCAGTTTATATTGTTTTGAAGGACATGGAGTGTGTTTTATAGTGATTTACTAGGTCGAAATATTTTTGTATGTAAAAATTATAGCTTAAGGATTAATAAGCATTTAGTGTGATGATGTAACGCATTTATTATATTCGCGAAATTTGAAATTCGTATACGGAAATCAGTCGTGAAAGAACGCATCGCAAAGCAGCTGGAAAAAAAAATAGTTTTAGCAAAAAAAATCAGGATGTAACTTTTTGTTATAAAACGTAACTTTAATTTATTTATAGTAACTTTCAGGGCTGATTTTTTGAAACGGTTTAGACTGCTTTGGTTTACAGAAGCTTATAAAATGTATATAAACTATTATTTATGTAAGAACAAAAGCGCAACTCGTGAAGAATCTTATGTAATATTTGCACTTCATAAATTATTGAATTTAAAAAGTTGTTTGTTTTCTTCTCAAACCTGGTTATATCAAGATAATGTCACAGAGTAACATAAAAATTTCAACGACCATTTAGACAAAATTTTAAGAAATGTAAGGTTTAAAATTAAAAGCATACACAAAATAAAATATTTCCCTTATTATCTCTTGTACAACACTGCTACTTAAAAATCCTACAATGTGGCATGGAAATATTATAATACCTGCGAGTGTACTAGCTCTAAGAAATCACTCATTAGAGAAAATCTCAAATCATAACTACAGTTGTGTGTGTAGTTGACATAGATGAATAAATGAAATTTAATTTTGCCAGAGAAAGACAGGGATATCTTATATTTCATCATCATAGGTACCCAGTTTCTTATAGAGAGGAATCATGGGTCATACTAGATTCTGGATTTTCTGCGTAACAATAAGTATAATAGCCGTATTGGGGCGACGTAGAATTCAAACTCGAACCCCATGCTGGCATACCACGGTGTCGTTAAAGGCGTACAGAAGTCAGCCACACGGTGGTACAGCTTTGCTGAAGGATTAATTTGTGAAGCCCGTCTTGCTGCGTACCACACTCGAGCTTGAGAGCTAGTTATCCACTTTTTCTGATTCCTCCGTTCTGTCACCCACCCTAGAGCGGTATGTTGCTGGTGTATCTGAGGTCATTGGATGTTATTACTCCGGTTGCTTTAGCAACATACTGCTTCGCTAGTTTTTTCTCTTTCGCGTGTCCTTTTTTTGGTTGTGGGTCTTTTACTTCCTTCCTAGCAGACAACGCGTTAGTGACACCCCAGTGGGGTGTTGTTAACGTCCATGGGCTACGATGGTATTTTACCATCAGGTTACCGGTCTGGCCATTTGCCTGCTTATTACATAAAAAAACCTTTTCAGCTACTATCTTAATTTTACATTTCCCGGGTTCGAGGGGATCCGCTACACTCGGTAAACCCGCCATTCATTTACGTCAATTTGGCGATAAAAATTTGCCAAGTACTAATAAAGAGATGTCTAACCTATTATCAGCTCAAAAAAAGATATTTCTATACAAAGAATGCCGTATTACGGGCCCTGAGGTCACTCGTACATAAAGCAAGACTATATATTTCAACCAATAAAATTCATATTTATATATTCACCTTTATTTCATGTAACGCATGCTTAGATGCCACAATGCATCCAGTAATTTTTACAATTTCGAAAAATTTGGACAACTTTTAGCTTTGAAACAGTCATTAAATAGGTATCTATTATTTCAAAAATGCAAAATTCACAAATCTGTCTTGAATGTTTCAGATATAAAATTACGGAAATCGTAGAGGTCATGTTTTACACGATAATTAGTAAGTCTCTCCTTACGATACAATGAATCATTTAGATAATACAAATGTAATATCCTAACTGGAGCAAAATTACTGTAGGTAGGTAATTATACCGATAACAATATCTTTGTGATATATAACATCAATCGATTTAAACATCGAAATATAATAAGAAACTACGTTTATTTCTGCGATACACAATAAAATACAAATACATAAATAATTTTTAACGTATACGCACATAAATCCGGCATTCTAAATATAACTAATATCTATACTATGAATAAAAATATACTTATGTAGATACATAAAGCTGAAAGTATGACGTAACATTCAATCCGTTTTAATTAGGTATATGTGGGACGGTCACGTCAATCGCTGGTTTTCAGTACGACCCAATGACGCATACTTCGGCCGAAATGGCGTATGACTCGAAGACTTCATTGTTTTTAATTAAAAAACCTCATTGTGACGAGTAATATTAATTAAAATGCACATGAGTCAGTCGATTTTTCAATTACAGGCAGCTAGCCATAATATTATCGGGACAATAAAAACGATGAAGAATGCAAAGCATATTAAGCAAGTATATTCCAGATAGGTAACATCGAAACAATACACAGGAATCAGAAAACGATGACTAGATCGACGGTTAGTTTACTACCTAGGATCAGCCTAAGGGTATTACTAATACAAAAAAAATTTTCAAATAGAAGTTTTTAATTTAAAACCTTCCGATTTCTTAAATAGTTATCGTTTATTGCTATAACACTTCGCTATTATAAATAACTGGATTGTAGATTTTTTGATTTCAGCGACACGAAGACTACGAGATATAAAAATATATAGAAAAGAAGTAAAAAATACAAAACTTATAAACTATCAATTATTTGGATTAATAAAGAAATAAGCATAGAAACTAATCAAGCAATAATTCTTGTTAAGTTCCTCTATCGTATCTTACGTTATTTCCATGACAAAGTCACTCCCACTAAAACTATTCCAGACAAGTGTTTAACAGCTATCAGATTCTATCAAGATAGCTCTGGTTCTTGCAAACTCCCTACAAATACTCGCCTTCAGTAATAGAGAAACAACTAAACAGATACCTTAATGGTATAATTTTCTTAAAATCAATTTTGCTTTCTAATGATCAGAGATGTTGTCAGAGGCGTGACTCCGAATTCCAGTAACCAGTGGGGCCTAAGGAACTCTTCGAACACTAAAAGAAGACTAAAAATTTTCCATTTTTTTCTTTCACACAATGATTTATAATAACTCTATAATCAGAAATGTAATATTCTTATTATCAAAGTTTTACCTAAAACAAGTTCCTATTTTTATATCTGACCATTTCTTCCTATAGAAAACCTACCAATAAGCTTTGCCATGATTCTCAAGGGAGTACCTACCTAGACATTATTTACACTACGATTGTGATATCAAAATGTTATATTACTTATAACATTTACAACTAAGATCGTCGAATTTCTTAGATATACTTGTTTTGTTCAGACTATGTCTTTATGTCTACAGTAGCGTAATAGCGATTCCATACTTTGTAGCTTAAAATATCAATAACTCATGGAATTAAATAGTGATAATAGATATTTATATTTTTAAATTTTTAAGCAAGGGCGCCAAAACAATACGTACCCATTGACGTTCTATGACCAATGGATTCATCTATGATAACAAATTCATCTTTAATTAATGCTAAAGACAAATACAGCTTAATAAAAAGACTGTTGTAAGTAAAATAAGGGTTAACGCTCTCAAAATTTCGAAATTGCCTTTTCACTGGCATAAAAAAGTCCCAGCAAACAAAATAATGTATTTGATGACCGCTCACGTTAATTTTTTGCAACCCTAAAAGAACATAAGTTTGAGGAACAATTCAAGAATCTTCTTGAGACATTACAACAGGTAGTACAGCCTATGCGCCGGAAATCCGTCAAGGGATATCCTTTTCCCGGGAAATATGAACTATGAATTAAATGCTAGTCTAAATAAAGCTTATGAAGAGATATGAGATCTTGCCTTGACTAAGCCCGACAAAAACAAATGGAAAAAACACACAAAATGCTTAATGTCATGGGAGTGAAAAATAATATAATAGCCAAATTGGCAAATTTTAACATTAACAAAAATGCAAAGACAAATATCCACAAAGAATGCCATGAAATCCAAAAAAATATATTTTTTACATGCCAATGTTCTACGAGCTTTAAAATAACTGTTTGAAATTATTAATCAGTGTAAGTCTAAGAAATAATCTCATCACAAAATCTTAGACATACTTATATCAATGAAATAGTGTAGGTAACCTAGAGTATTGTAGGTACTATGACAGTAACAGATTAAATGCAAATTGATGTCTAAATAACTAAAAGTAGGATTAAAACCAATGCACGTTTAAGGATAACACAAATTGTATAATGCAATTTAAAAGGTTGCAAATTATTTTCAATATGGCTAGCGACAAATTATAATATCAAAATATACATGACTTATTTGGCCTCTGGTCTGTACATGTTTTGAAATTCCTTTATGAACCCTAGACAAAATTCCTTTAAAAGATTGTAGATCATTTGTAATCCTAAATTATTGTGCATACACTTTATATATACAGCCACTTAATACAATAATTCTACCAACAGTATAATATTTTTTTTAGGTTTAATCAATACTTATATACATCAATTAAACAATTAGAAACATCCATTTATAATTTTTAAAACACTACTATTATAGAAGTAAATGGACACCAAATATTTAGCACAACTATGATAGTATAACATTTAGATTAAAATTTGGATAGAACATTGAGGTAACACAAGCATGTTAATCTAGGAAATTCAAAAGTTTCAATTTATCAACGGGATGTAATATGAAAACTATTAAAAACCTTGCCCTTTTTATCAAACATTTAATCATGTTGCAAGGGCAAGTACTGTTCTCTCTGATATCACATAGCCCGGTAAGGCCCCTGTGATTTCAAATATTGGATTACAAGTGAGGGCCCTAGTGAAACCACATCAGCAGGGAGCGATGTTAAAGGACAATTTTCAATGCTCATTATTTGTAAGCTAACACACAATGCCAGTTCAAATGGCAAATTGCATAAATTTGGGTTGTCATTCAAATACAATGACTCAAGATTCTCAAGAGTGCCAATTTCCTCAGGCAGATACTGTAAATTATTTTCTCCAACACTCAAAACTGTGAGGTTAATCAAATGGCCGATCGAACGAGGCAGAGAGGTCAGTTGATTGGATTGTACAATCAATTTCTGCAATTCATGTAATAGACCAATCTCATTAGGAAGGACTTCTATTTTGTTTTCTTCCAAATCCAAAACTCTAAGTTTTCGAAGATTTCCAATGCTTGGTGGAATACGCCTTAACAAATTGTTGGATAATATCAACACCTCCAAGTTCTGCAACTGTTGTATGTCATCAGGTAATTTAGTCAATTGATTGGTGCCCAAATTAAGCTCTACCATGTGTACCCAAGTACCAATATCAAGTGGTAGAGATGTTAACAAATTTTCCTTCATATTAAGTTTCGTCAGATTCCTGGCTCTTGAAAAAATGCCATATGGAATTTTATCAATTTGATTATGCTCAAGATTTATAGATATTGTATTAGTGAATTGTGCAGGTCCACCTGAAGGATAACTTGCAAATGAGTTACGAGAAAGAGTAATGCTTGTAAGTTCATGTAATCTAGCAAGAAGACCCTCAGGCAACTGTGATATGGAATTTCCTTCCACATTAAACTCATCCATGTGGGTGCAGTTGCTCAAAGTTGGAGGTATACCTGTAAGTCTATTATAGCGGAGTCCTAAGCGAGTTAATGCTTGAAGGTTTCCAATTGTTTCTGGAATATCCAATAATTCATTGTGTTGTAGGTCCAATGTTGAAAGGTTAATACAGAAACCAATCTCTTGTGGCAAGTGTTCCAAATGGTTGTGAGATACGTCAAATGTTACCAAGTTTACCAGTTTTCCAATACCAGAAGATAACTCTTTAATCTTATTTTCCCTTAAACTCAGCATTGTCAGGTTAGTGAGGGCTGCAATACCATCTCCAACCACTCTGATTCTATTAAATCGTAAAAATAGTGTTGTTAATGATGTAAGTTTATATACAACTTCTGGAATATCACTCAGCTTATTATGTCGTAAATCCAATACTTTTAAGCATCTGAGGTTAGCCAAGGAATCCGGCAGGCTTGTCAGAGAATTCTCATTCAGAGCTAATGTTTGCAAGTTTGTTAAGCACCCAAATTCTGCTGGTAGAGCTACTAACTTATTTCCATATAAGTAAAACTCAACTAAATGTGTTAAATCTCTAACATTAGGTGGGAGTGACGTTATTGAAGATTTACTTAAATCCAGCCGCTTTACGCCTTCTTCACGACATCTCATGAACTCCTTGATCACATCTAAATCCGCTTGAATTGGCTTGTTTTTCTTAGCAGTTGGCTTAGGTTTATTGGATTCTGGGTGTTTAACCGTTACAACTTTCGGCCGAGCTCCTTCAGTATTGGTCAGGGAAGCGGTGGACAGTTTCTTTTCCCTCATGCTGTGATATTTTTCTCGAGGGCTGACAGTACCTATCGTATCAAGCGATTCCTGGTTTTCCCTAGAAGTGTTATCTAGATTCATTTTGATCTACTACCACTTGTTCAATTCCAGTAACGCACTGCTTTGTGTTAATCAAATTTTCATCTCAAACCTTTTTCACATCCTCCCATCTTTTCACACGAATCAATAACTAAAATTAACTTGTTCAGATATTTTAATATATGACAAAATTCTACGCAAATTGTATTCATAAATGATCCGTTGCTCACATAGATATCACTACAGAAATTATTTGAAATTCACGACACCTATTTTATTAAAATTTCGACAAAGAAAGGACAATGTGCATCCTCCAATCCTCCATCAGAAAAATTTTGTGAGCATTTTTTTTCGCTATAGGAATTCTTGACTCTGGTTTGAAGAGACAAGAAAAACAGATAATTAATACATTATTATGCTAAGGCCACAGACGTAATCACAGGTGATTGTCTCATTTATTACGCGTCGATTTGTATTGCAGTAATATGGTTGCTTTCAAATTATTAGACTGTGATTATTTCTCAAAAACAAACAATTTGAAGCATTACGAGTAAGACTGATGCCTTTACAATTTTTCGTTTAGTCTACATCAAATAGCGTCGCTCGCCTGGTATTTCGATAGAAAATAACCTATGTGTTATTCTACTGGCTACAATGATCCCTGTGCCAAATTTTCAAATCCGTTCAGTAGTTTTTGTGTGAAGCAGTAACTAACATCCTTAGATGGATAGATGCCACCCAATATCCTCACAAACTTTCGCATTTATATTAGTAGGATTACAGATTATAACCAAGTACTCTGTGATTTGAACTGTGGATAGAGACCAGGGCATTGCTGTCAATAATTGTCATGTATGTTATTGTCAGATTGTAGCTTGTACTTTGTATGTATGCGGTCTATTTTCTTGGGAAATAATAAAATATTCGGATCAAGGGAATCCTGTGCTGTTAATATTTGGTAAAACCGTAAAACTAAAATACTCAAAATGGATAAAAATAAAGACAAGGAAGAACAGAGTATCATGGACAAATCCATGAGATCAGTTTTCGGTGAGTTCCTAGAGTTTGTCGTAATGTTAAAAAGGCTTTTATTATTAGTATTATAACTGTAGATTTATATTTTAGTTGGGAATATACCTTACGAAGCTACCGAAGAAAAGTTAAAAGACATATTTAGTGAAGTGGGCCCTGTTTTATCATTCAAACTGGTGTTCGATCGTGAGACCGGAAAGCCGAAAGGTTATGGATTTTGTGAGTACAAGGATCAAGAAACTGCCTTGAGTGCTATGAGAAATCTTAATGGATATGAAATAGGTGGTCGAGCATTAAGAGTTGATAATGCTTGTACAGAAAAGTCTAGAATGGAAATGCAAGCGCTTATGCAAGGGCCACAGGTACGGTATTATTATGGTTAATTCTCTTTGTATGTCTACGGTTTAGTTGATGATACTTAGCCCAAAGCTGGTCAGACATTTATGTGACATTTGCTCCTTCTTATACTTCCTTATGAAAATTTATTAACCAAACAGGCTGGTTTGAACAAAGTTGAACTAGGTGCTTAGTTCATATACATCATATACTGCAGTACATATTAAGCCGCATTTTACAGGTAGAAAATCCCTATGGAGATGCTGTTGAACCAGAGAAAGCTCCAGAAGCAATAAGTAAGGCAGTAGCAACCCTGCCTCCTGAACAAATGTTTGAGCTAATGAAACAAATGAAACTCTGCGTGCAAGTTAGTACATTTTATAATTAAAAGATTTTATTTAAAGTAGTTAATGCTTGCTGTTTATTATTGTACTCTAGTCTACTTTATTAAAAACTTCTAAGCTAATATTTTCACTTCTAAATTATCCTAGTAATGTGTAATTGCTCCCTGGAACAAGAGGTGCTGGGTTCAAATCCTTTCGCAAGCACATCCAATTTTCGAGTTATCTGCATATCAGAAGTTGAATTATCTCTTACTATGGTGAAGAACATTGTGAGGAAACCTGCACACTTGTGAGTTCTCCGTAAAGTTCCTCGTTCTCAAAGGTGTGTGAGGTCTAGCATCCTGCACTTGGTGTGGCCTATGGCCTGTTCCCCTCACATTGTGAGAGGAGATCAGAATCCTCTAGTGGAATAGTTATGGGTTGTATGTAATTATTTTCTAAATAAATTACATGTCATATTATTATTATATCTTGTTCACTTTATGTTGTCTAATTTTAGAACAATCCTAATGAAGCTCGGAATATGCTTTTACAAAATCCACAATTGGCCTATGCATTGCTGCAAGCACAAGTCATAATGAGGATTGTGGATCCGGCTACTGCTGTTGTAAGTATCTTGTTAAATTACTGTATAATCTTGAGTATCTAAATATGAATATTCAAACATATACATAATGTAAATTTTTAAGAAGTAATATTTCTCTGAACCCGCCTTCCTCTAAGTGTATATAACACTGAAGCAACATTATTCTTTACATGAATGTCACAATTGTGTTGCAAAAAGTATCTGAATTTCTCGTCTTACTCAATAGTAATTCCTAATTTTAGCAAAAACAAATATGTTATTGTTAAAATATTATTTAAAAAACTGATTTGTAACGTGATTATTCAAACATTTTAAAACAGCCCCTTCTACACATGTGCCATTGTTTTTTTCAGACAATGCTACATCCTAGCAACCCAGTGCCGCCAGTATTGCAGCCCGGAGACAAGCCACCCAATCCTTACATTCCTAGCAACCCTTCACAAAGTATGTTTATAGAGTCGTATTTTATACTAGAAGTACTACTCTCCATTTTAGTAAAACTATGGGATCCTTAAAATTTAGATATCTTTAAATTTCTAAACCAATTTCACTAAAATAACTATAATGTTAATCCAAGCTATAATAATACATGAGAGAAAATTGCATTCAAATCATATCAGTAGTGTCTGATTAGTGTACATACTGGCTATACAGTTAAGTATACGGCAATGTTCAATTGTTAGTACAAACTACTAGAACTTCTTGAAAATTCTTTCAACAATATGTACAATAGAATCATAGGAGTGACATCAGCTAAATATTATCCTGGAAGGATAACTGTTGTTTCAGAAGCAAAGTGAAAGCAATTACTAGTGCTATACTTTTTTTGCTATAAATAAGTTGGCGCTTGACTACGATCCCACGTGATGGTAAGTGGCGATGAAGTCTTCGATGGTAAAGTGTACCAACTTAACTACCAACCTATTCACTCTTGACTTGAAAAGATTAATATTATACAGTATACTATAAACCTAATATGATTAGCTTAAATTTACTTTCTTAACTTTACTATTATAAGTCTGAAGTTACTGGTTATAGTTTTGTTTCAATATTATTTATGATATTATAACAATAGTAACTGAATATTTCAGATCAACCGCCGCCATTGCTCGCAAATCCTGTACCACCACCAAATCAATTTGCTGGTAAAAATTATGAGTATTTAGTACAATCTGTTAGATGTGTATTTTTGTTTTAGAATATACATAATTGTCCTAATTTATAAATCTCATTCATCTTCATATTGTTGGCTTTATGTAAATTTCAAATGAATATTCGATGTAAGCAATCCAGTCTACCACTTTACAAATAGAATATTTAATTTTTTTATTTATTTATTAACATCACATATATGAATAACTGCAATAAATTGATTCAGCAATATCACTCTTAAAACTAATACAGGTTTATCTCAGGGGGAGAAAGAAAAATAACTTTTGTAATTATTAACTATTAATGTGCGCGGCTCATTCTCGGCTCATGTCTTGCCACTGTACGCTCGCACAATGCGGTTGCGTACAAGATTCTCCATTTGTGAATAATATTTTCACTTCCGTTAGTTTTAGTGTTCATTTATTTTTTATATATTTTTTTTTTATTTTTCTTTGTTATTAATGAAATCAACTTATAGTAATACAGTGTTAGTATATCTGAAATGAAATGAAAATTGTTTAAAATGAAAACTGAACTTATTCCTATACTTTTTAAATACTTATTGTGTGGTTTTTTGTTTATTTTATAGTTTGTGTATGTATGTACGTGTGTTTGTGTGTGTGTGTGTGTATGCAACGTTGTAAAAATATATTTATTGGTAAATAAGTAATTTAAAAACTATCAACATACTTGAGATCAAGTATATACTCGTTATTAGGGATAACTCAAGTAATTTTTATTAAAACATTTAAAAACACAAGTTTTAATTATAGATCCCTAATAAGAAACACAAAATTGCATAACTGTATTTTTAACCGTTGAGGAGATCCCTTGTCTCGAGCCAATCCCGAAGGTAGTATTAGATCATGCTAGTCATAAAAATGCTTTGTCATCAGAATGGAAGACTTATGCAAAATTGGAGCTCCGTCGTATAAAGGAAGTGAGCTAAGCTGAGTTAACCTTGCAAGATTTGACCCATTATGTATTTATAATTAAATTGTGTATTTAAATATTTTTAATTAATCTTGTTTCAATTATTGAAGTCATGTAAAAGAACTTTTCTTCATTTGAAAACAGGCCGTCAACCAATAAATAACATAGGCAACATGAACATGATGTCCGGGATGGATGTGGACCTTCGCGGCGCGCTGCTAGACCAGGACATGCGCGCCCTACCGCCCCTCCCGCATCCCGTACCGCCACCCGCACCCCTGCCCGCTGACTCGTATGTACTCGATAATATAAATAAATTCGTCTTGTCCACGATCCCATGCTTACAGAGTTTTACAGGTTTAGAGTTGCTATAGTTACGGAGAGATGTCTTTTACCGTCTGTTTAATGAGGCATGTTTTGGAGAACTGTTCATCTTAATACCTGCAGTGAATTTCCGTCACCGCCACCGCCATTACCACCTGGATACCGTTCGCCTACGGTTCGATTTTCAAGGCATTTTCTATAAATGTAAATTATGAAACTCACTCCCTGCATCAGTTTTCCCTAATAGCTATGGGGTAGCTTCAAGAAGCGGGTCCATCTTTTACTCCTTGGCCAGCAAGGCAGTGGTGATGCCCCTGGTGTTGTTAATGTCCATGGCCGATCATCTGGTGACCTGTGTGCTCGTTGGTCTGCTTAAGAAATAAAAATATATATATATATATATAATAGGTCGGGTTTTCAGTCCTACATTTGCTTGGTACATAAGGTCTCCTGGGGTACCAAAGAGAAAAAGTTAGGCGTCTTATATTAATAATTATTCTTTATTGACACTGACAAAAAAAATTGTACCAGAAATATATATATATATATATATATATATGCTACTTAAGAAAAATTGGCTTGTTTGTAATCATGTAAAAAAATGTACCGGGGACTACAAATTATAAATTTAAAAATATATCAAAACTTTTAAAATTAATCATATTAAATATATAAATATTATACTATGCTATATTATTATACGTATTTATACATTTAAATCATTTGATGTGTGATATACAATTTCTACAATTGTCCTAAACAGACCAAAAATATTGGATACATTTTGATTGTGTTAGTAAATGTTTAGTGGTAGAGAATCATACTTGGCTTAATAAACTCTTAAATTTTTTTCAAGACACACCACGGAACCAAGTGATCAGTAAGTTTAGTTTGTCAATAATTCTTTGATTTGTTTATGAATTCGTTTATAACAATTTTTTCTGGAGTTCTTACGTTTTCTCATCTACTTTTCTTTCTGATGAACGTCAATATTAATGTTATATTTTGAATAGTTTATAGATAATATTATTATGTATATAATATTTTAGGATCACAAATCATGATCTAGGTTTATTAAAATCACTAAAATTATTACGTCACAATCCCGATGCACATAATTATGTATTATTTACCGCTAACGTAAGGAAAGTCACTGAAAAAGTAATAATGCCAACTAATGACCTTTTTTTGGAAATAATAGAGAACACAAAACCTTTTTTTTTTTAATTTTCAATTACATAACGTAACAATTTAACAATTATTACGGTTTATTTTTTAACTCGTTAAAGCGCTTTCATTTACATATCTCTTTGTGAATATAGTTCATTTGGTGCCATAATGTACCTTTGGTAATATTGGTATACTAACTGCTAGAATAAACATTTGGAATATAAAAGTGCTAAATATTTGATATTTAAAAAATATACAATAATCTGGATGGAATGTAATTGGTTTTTGTTCCTAAGTTATAGTAATATAATTTAATCGATATCTTAAAAACAAATAGGCTGATCTTTTATCAGCCTTAAAAGTAACGATTATAAATACGGATCCGACTCTTTCTTCTCCCAAAGCTATACGAGTACTAATATTTGGCACATCCCTAATAAACATATTCATTATAGATGTATATATAAATAAATCAAATATGTTTTTTACATTGAATATTTTTTTACATATAGAGTTATAAGGTATAAAATAGGTAGATTAATATAACAAATATGTTTTTTAAATTGATTTTTTTTCCCATATACAGTTATAATAAGGTTTAAAAATAAACTTAGAAGAAGCCTGACCACTCTTGCGTTGAAGACACCTAATATGAATACGTTAAGTTTGTTTGTCTGTGTAGGATATTATAATACGTTTGTTTGACTAGGGTATTCCCCCGCGACCCGCGCCTCGGCAGCAGCCAGGTGTTCAGTACCGACCCGCGCGTGCGGCCGAGCGACCCGCGCACCCAGGTGAAAAACACGCAACGTAAGTTTCCTACTGTTTTAATGTATGATCGTGGGTTCGATCCCCCACCCAGAACAAACTTTTCTATGATGAGCAGGAATGTTTGTTCTGTGTCTGAGTGTAATAAAAATATTAATGTATTCAAAAGTATATTATGTATGTGTATCAGTTGTCTGATTATCATAGTATAAGCGTATGCTTAGTTTGGGATCATCATGTGAGTTGTCTTGTGATATTTATAACGATTGATTAATTAATTATTTAATAATTATTTTATTTTTTACCTTAATGTTGATAATTAATTTGTTTCAGAGCAAATGCCACCAGGGATGCCGAGCGTGGCCCAGGCTAGGACCATTCAGGGAATACCTGGTGCTTCAGATCAGGAAAAGGTAAGCTTTTATTAGTAAACACTTATAAAATTTTAATATCTTGAGTCTTTACTATTACAAGATTCTGCCCTTGGCTTTGTCTGCATAGCGTGTTTATGAAAAGTAGCTTATCGTCGTTTATATTACAACACCGCGAGTATGTAATTTTGTCGGTTTATTGTTGATAAAAAAAGATACCGTTTCAGTAATATTATTAATTATAAATTATAATTATTTATATTTTATATAATTATATATTATATTTATTTATTAAATGTCTGAAATCCCCAAATAACTGTTTTTTTGGTATTAAAAAAGACAAATGCAGCATTTGCTCCTCTTCCTATGCAGTTGACGCGGTGATGTTATTTAAAACACGCTTTGTGTTATTCCAGACTATATTTTTTGTGCCGAATTTCATTCAAATCCGATCAATAGTTTTTGTGTGAATAGGTAACAAACACCCATACATCCATCCGCGTATGTAAGCTAGTCATTATAAAACTACTTTTCGCCCGTGGCTTCCCCCACATGGTAGGTACGTTGGTTAAAAAGTGGCCTGTGTTCTTCCAAACTACAATCTATCTCTGTGCTAAATTTCATTCCGATCCGTTCAGTAGTTTTTGCGGGAGGAATCCCAAACTTCCATCCATCCTCGCAAACTTTCGCATTTATAATATTAATAGTTACGAATATAAGTAATGTATTATTATTATTGTATTTTTTTAAGATGTGCTGAGGAGTTTCTTTCGCCGTTTCTTCTCTTTATTATGGCACTTTTCCGAAACGGTGGTAGATTCCAAAAGTGTATTCAAAATACCTACATGAAATATACGATTTCACTTTGACTTATGTGTATTTCCAGGCTGCCTTGATAATGCAAGTTCTGCAGTTATCAGACGAACAGATATCTCTTCTGCCGCCAGAACAGCGCGCCAGTATTCTGATGCTGAAGGAACAGATAGCCAAGAGTACACAGCGTTGAAATATATTTTAATATTGGTTATATATATTTTAGTATTGGTATTATCGTATTTCAAATATAAGTGTATTTTGTAAGTAAGTACTTATAATGAAATAAAAATTAAGATTGTAAATTGTTTTTTATTTACAGTATCCTTTTAGTATAATTTCTTAGTCCTAAAACTATTGTTTTATTTTTAAAACTTATTAGTTTTACGAATAAATTGTATAACTTTTTGTACTTATGTAGAATTTGCTCGTTTCGTATAGAAATAGGTGTATAAGAGGAACATACTTGTAGTTGTATAAAAGGAACACACTTGTTGTTGTTGTTCACTTTTAACATGAGACGGAGGTAATTTTCTTTCGCAGCCAAATCTATTTTATGCCAAATTGAGAAAAGTGTACAGTTGTATACCGTCATGAGCTACGTTGTTGTGACGCTTTGAATAGTAAGTATAAATTACTATGGGGTTCAAGGTTATTAAACAAAAAAATATAGTGTTATTAAGCAAGGACAAATAAAATGTATTCGTTGATCGATTTGTTTAATGTTTTAATTGTAATACATTTTAAATTCTACAATTAAATATCGCGCCAATTCTGTATGTGGCAAGAAAATGTTGCCATATCAATTTCGGGGAAATTTACCACGGCCTTTGTCTTTTGTTTCGTATAATTATTCTTATTTATTGATGCATGGAGGAAGTAACTTTCGTAACAATTTCCTTATAATTTTTCACGTCTTCGATTTATAATTTTCAAGAAATATTGAATTGACGAAAGTAAACGTGAATTTACGATTTCTATGATTCGTCTAAATGAAAAAATATTATACATATAACTGTGTTAGTATTATATATATGAATTAACTTATATATTGTATCCCATTTACAAGATTGTAATTTACAAGATTGTTATTATTAACTTATATGTCGTATTCCTTTAATAACTGGTCAAACTATCAAAATAAATACTTTCTGCTGTATTCTATCAGAAGCAAATCTTTCTTAATTACAATATTTTGAAATATCACTTTTCCTAATGGAATATTTGAAAACAATAAGGGTATTTAAAAAACGAATTATGGCAACTCAATTGTAGTTGTGCAAAACACATGGAACATGATAACATGACAAGCCAAAATATGAAAATGATCGAGAGTACCCCAGTACAGTCGCAATTTACTAGTTTGGCGCGTTTCCGCTTGCATGTCGTCGCGCGTAAAAGTTCGGTGACAAAAACGCATCCGTCAGCTGGATAATCGTTTAAGAACAAAGATATAAGGTAATTCTATAAAACTTGATACAAATTTCAAGGTAATTTCTTTGTTTACGTTTTTAATTACATTTATTCCTACATACATTTTAAGTTGCACGCTACGTGTGTAGCTAGAAATAGCTTATTTGTATATTTAGTATTGTATTATTATTACATGTATTCAAGTAGCAATAAAACACCATGATGTTTTAAGTATGTATTTACTGACGTGGGAATTTTTATTAATGTTAAATTTTATAATAATTGCACATTCGCTCTCACATACTTTAAAATGATAATAAAATTATTTTGTTATTTACTCGCAAATTATATAAGGATAACCACAGTTTAATCATAATTTAATGTATAAATGTATATATATATACATATATATGTTTAATAAACTGTTGTCTATATTATAGATATTTAATTATATAGGTACTTCATTCTAGAAAATTCATGTGGCTTATTGGTCTAGTAGTTATTAAAATCTGACTGCTAGGTTGGAGGTCGTGGGTTCGATTCCCACCACGGACAAACTGTGTTGTGATGAACAGGAATGTTTGTTCTGTGTGTGTGAGTGTAAAAAATACTTATATGTCTTGTATTTATTTAAAAATATATTCCTAAGTATGTTTATCAGTCTTCTGATCACCACAGCACAATCTAACGATTAGTTTGGAGTCAGGGGGCCGTGTGTGAGTTGTCCTTAAATATTTATTTATATCAATTTTTATTTTTAGGTACAGATAAGTACCAAAAATGTTTTGGAAGCTTTTAATATTATCTTTAGCACTTCTGAACTTTTTGGGAGAGTGTAAATCGAACAAGAACTGGTCTAGAAGAGATGTTGCTAATGAGATCAGCCCACGGAGAACTCATCATTTTTATGCAGACCCTCCCGACCACACCAAGCTGATACCGATGGCTAGATACGTCATACACAACTGTGGTATGTTGATAGAATACTAGTGTTATATCATGGATGGAATAGACCAGATGACTCACGAAGTCGAGAAAAAAATCGTACAAGCTAAAAATCCTGTATTAAATCTGGATATTTTCGTCGAGCTTGTCAGTCGTCTTGTATAATTTGTCCATGGTTATACTCACACATTCGGCTTGAAAGCGTTATATTAGAATCTTAGATAATTTCGACTAAGCCAAACATTCGAATTTAAAATTTTGTGTCATTAGAGGCCCGTAACCAGTCCATTGTATGGGATTCTAAGAAAATTTGACACATTGTAATTTAATTTAAATAAAACACTGTATTTTTTTCCCTACATTTATATTGTCTCCAGTTTAGTGAAATATCAAATTTTCAAAAGCATAACAAATGTAAATTTATAATAATAGTAGGTATAATAAAATTAGTATAGTATAAAAAGTAAATTATAGTGGAATATAGGTACAAAATATGTGTATCGTCCTTGGTTGTAAAGTTAATGGATTTTAGAACATAATTATATAAAATTAATATTTTTTACTAAATGAGCTCGCAGCCTTTCGGGTCCGTCAGCCCGGGGTCCCATGACATGCCACCCTACCCATGCCACCCTATATTTACACCACAGCCTCTCAGATAAGAATGTCTCATAGAAAATTAGTGGCTTATTCCTAGAAAGTGTCACAGTACACACCTTTGTTGCCTATTTACTGTTCTGTTCCGACAATATTTCCTATTTGGATGCGTTTGGACGGTCTTGGAACACATTTAGTAATTATTCTGTTTGTAAAGCACGGGGTCTCAGGTTCGATTCCCAAAGCAGATATTGATATGACAGATAAACATTTGTTTGTCTTGCTTATGTCAGCCAAGACATACAACTCGCAAAGGTTTAGTACAAACAGACCCGATGGTTAGTGGCGAACGATGCAAAACTTAAAAAACAAACTACAACACTTAAAAAAATAAAATAACTTGTTTTTTTAGATTGGGCGTCAATCGCGACGATATCAGTGTTGCCAGCTATTAAAGGATTCCCATTCTCCAATGTTAAGTCCATTGTAGATGGATCTCTGGCCAATTCAACTGGAGTACCTTACTTCTATATGTCTCCATTGGACTTCACCGCTCATGATTTAATGGTAATGGCTGGTCCCCAACGTAAATTCAATTTGTTTATTACAAACAACTAGGTACAGTGGGTATAATAAGTTGACGTAGAATGTTTGAAAAAACTTTTTCTTAGTTCGTTGGGAATTTAACGAAGATGTATAAGTTGTAAATTCATGCTGACAGTATTTTATGTTAAATTCGTATGGGAGGGGAGATCTCGTATGTTCTCAATCGAACGTGAAAATCAGTTCTTTGGGTTCTATTATTTTCTTAGAACCCCCAATAATAGTTACCCACTCAAATATCTGGTACGTACTGACAGCGATCAGTTACAGATTTATTTATTATATGTACGATAATTACAGAAAAATGCACGTGCAACAGTCCTTGTTTCGTTAGAGGAGACAAAATACTGCGAAAATCAAAAATTTGACCCTGAAGATCCACGCTGCACCCGACTTATTTTGTCGGGAAAAATGAAAAAGGTATGTAACTACATACATTAATAAAATAAACAATTCTTTGTAATCATTTAACCTAGCAATCAACCAATTAAGCGCCGTACACACGAGCCGACCAATATTTTTCATTTACGATTTAACGCAATTTTAAATTGATTGCATTATTTTGACGCTCTTCCGGCTGTTACCTTTTGACTGAATTTTATGGTAAACTTAGTACAAAATATTAAATAAGTAGCGCGAATATTTTCCCTTTTAATAAGTGCGAAAATTAATTATGGTAAGTTTCATACATTGAACCGCACCAAAAATAATTGACAATCTAAAATGTTTTTATGTATTATTGACATCTTTTAACGATTTATATACACTTTAAATATATTTTAGATATAGATCCTCTATAATCCAAAATGTTATTTTAATTTACATTCCTGATCATACATTGTATTAACGGACGTAATAATATTAAACAGGACTCAGAACTTGTTTTTACTCAGTCCTGTTTATTATTAATAAGTCCATGCTTATGCCTATAGTCTGTTTTTCTCTTTTTAACATATCTTGTAAACAAACCCAAGTCAAAATTAAAATTGAAATGTTATTACGTTCCACTATAATGTTAAATGTACATATAATGTGGTTTCAATTACGAATTCTGTGACATTGTCATCCACTGGTGTTTACATTTATTCAATTTCAGAAAAACGGATTTTGTTTTAATGTTTAAATTGACAAGACCTGTAACTTAAGATATTCGTTACGTAATCATAATAAATTGCACGATTGTTCATTATCTGTGAACAAAAACTTTGTGATAACCGTTGACAGATAAGCAGTCCTTATCGCATTAATTATATTTACATTCTTAAAATATATAATAAAACATACATATATGTGAATTGTATGTGAACAAATGCACGTTTTAACTCGGAACTGAGGAAAAATTTATCTATCTCATCTTGATACGTAATCTATATAATCGGTTGACTAAATTATAGACGAGCATTAGCGCCGGACATTGCATTCATTAGGATAAAGCTTTGATCACTAATAAAAGATATAGATACACAGTTTCATACAAAAAGTGCCTTCAAAATATTCCAAAATTGTTCTTGTCTCTCTTTGTATGAAAATTAAATAATTTAAGTATATAAGTAGTATACACTAATATTATAAAGAGGAAAGATTTGATTGTTTTTTAGTTTGAATTGGCTTCGAAACTACTGGACCGATATAAAAAAAATCTTTTACCATTAGAATCCTACATTATCCCTGATGAACATAGAGTATATTTAATACGAGAAAAAACAGGCATCCGCGTGAAAATTTCGACAATGTAACCCAACGTGTGAAAAAAGTACCAAAAAATTCTTATTGAAAAAAAAATTTGCACATTGAATAGGTCTGAGAATCTGCTACTATCTATTTTTCATACCTATTAACTACCTAAGTGATAAGGGTTGTACACCCCTAACATGTTTTTTAATTTATGGTCAACATACAACCCCAAATACTCACGCTTCTATCACCAACCCCTATTTTTAATAGTCATTTTAGTAATTTAATCAGTGGCAGGACGTTTGCCGGGTCAGCTAGTAGAAATATGATTGTCACAGTGTTATGATTATAGTGATCAACCATTTTAACAGTGCAAGTGTGTCCCGGTTATCGTTAGATAGCAATCGTTGAGCAGTGTCAAACCTTCAGATGGCTTAAAAAAACTACGGTTGGTCACTAATCCTTCCACCTTTCCACACCGGAGTAGCGTGGAGTATTTTTTTTTACCATATATGTATGTATAAGTAAGTGCTTGGCTACGATCCCACCTGATGGTAAGACTGGATGAAGTCTTTGATGGTAAAGCGCACTTACTTAGTAGAAGCCTATTCACTCTTGACTTGAAGACATTTATATTGTCAGGGATTTTCGGCAGACTTGATAATTTCTGACATTTCGGTTGGCTCCACAAAA
>DWJZ01000164.1:0-40376 GCA_018249125.1 Asbolis capucinus
TCAGTTATCTGATCACCATAGTACAAGCTAACGCTTAGTTTGGGGTCAGGTGGCCGTGTGTGAGTTGTCCAAAGATACTTATTTATTATTTATTTATTTATAGTATTGATTGTATCAGCTAGTTTCTGCCTACGACTTCGCCTGAGTGGTCTGTTGATAAAAGGTAGTCTATGTTACTGCCACTTTAAATAATCTTTGCAGATATTTTTGCGTGAAACAGTAATAGACATTCGTCCATCTATTTATCCGTAATAGTAAGATTTTTATTGCAAACATTTACTAAGTAAATGCATCCAACATAATAGAATCCTTCTCCACTTACCATCAGGTGAGATTCAAATTCTAATCGTATATTGTGGACAGCAGGTAAAGGTGTTGCATAACAAAATGTTTCACTACGTCCTGCCTATTTGAAATATAAATTAGTTACAATAAATAGATACTTAATTTTTTTTTCTGTCAGACCAATCTTACTTTTAATAATAGTAATAAATTGAGTACAATAAATAAACTTTATTTTAATCAATATTTTTCTAATATATCAATAATTACACGACAAAATATTAATAATCAAATAAAATCATTACCATTTCAGAAATGACAGTCAATATTGCATTATTATATAATTAGGAGGTGTCAAAATGTTAAATGTCATGTAGTATAACTAATATAAATAATCTTCGAATTCAAAATGTTCTGTCACCTAAAAAATCAGTTATCTTGTAGTAACATTTATCTAATACTAGCGTGTCTTCTTTGATAAAATAAAGAAATGTCTTAGCGGGTATGATTGTGGTATTTGTCATCCCTTGAAGCATTAACTTAGTTTAACTTAAAAGCATTCATAGCCCCGCTTGTTTGGGTCGTAAGTGATTGGAGTAAAGCAAGGTTAAGCCATGTCGGAGACTTTCGCCCGTGGTAAAAACTTCCGACCCTTGGATGACCTAACCCGTGTATTAATGGATTGAAAACAAAAATCAATAGTACTACTAAAAGCTCGTTTTAATCTATTCACTTGTGACTTGCAGATTATGAAGACGCATTATTAGGAACGGTCGTTAGTGGACAATAGTTACGAGGACGACTGTTATTGTGCAATATGTTGGGAAGTTACCACATGTAACCACATGTAGGGCCTTCCAAGGTTATTGACAGGTATAACAACGTCGCATCTTCAAATGCCCTTATAACCTTGTCAGAATAATTTTTCCGTGTTAGATTATCCTTCTGATTACGTTGCTATATCCAAAAATATATGTTAGTGTTATTGTTATTGCAATTCGTAACTGGCCCACTGCTGGGCTCCAGTTTCCTATCTATCTATACTCGATTGAAACTCAATCTGGAATTTGCACCAACTAAGAAAGAAAATAGTTTATTCCAATAAATATTTACTGTTTTCTTTACTTTACGATCTCAATTGGATCACACTCAGCTACAGTTGTAGCACTGGTATTCTGTGCGAACAAATTTTGAGCGCAGTCAATCCAGTATAACATGCTAAAGAAATGAAAATAATATTTAAATCTAACTATCCATGTGCGAATTGTTAGATTTCAGACACCTGGAAATTTATGGGGAATTCCCAGGAGTACAGGTTTCCTGACTATATTTTCCTTCACCGAAACAATTGATAATTAACTTGTAATACGCACATAACTTTGAGAATTAGTGATGCGCACAGAATTTGAACTACGAACGTTCAAGAAATCAACGGTTACGCTCTCACGTCATGCTTCTGTTAGTTCAATTGTTTTATATTTTTGACAAGATATACACAGAAAAATGTAAGCAAATTGAGGCTGTTTATTAAGTTTGGAGATATATGGAGCAAATATTATTTTTTGCATTCAATAAATTAGCGCTTGTAAATTGTCTTAGTTGCTTTCTATGAAGATCTAAATTGCTTGCATTCTGACCATTAGATGCGGCGGACAATGTTAAATGTACTTATTGGTATAAAAAACGTGATTTTTTGTATTTATTCGTAACTGGCTAATTTTGTATTGTCTATGAATCCGACGAAATGGGGGAGAAATGTTATAAGTTATCTTTACAAGTTATGAAGGATTTCTTAAATTTTCTTGTATTCAGTTTTTATGCGGTAATAGCCTAGTGTTTGAGAGTTCGGCCTCCTACTCAGAGGGTTCGGATTCGAATCCCAGGGCGCACACTTATGCCTTTTCGGAGTTATGTGAGTTTTCAGCATTTAAATGTCACTCGCTATAACGGTGAAGGAAAAACATCGTGAGGAAACCTGCATGCTGGGGAGCTTGCAAAACTCAAAGGTGTGTGTGGTCTGCCAATCGGCACTTGGCCAGCGTGGTGGACTATGGCCTCAACCTTCTAATTCAGAGAAGAGACCCGTGCTCAATAGTGGACCGTGATGGGTTGAGATAATAATGAATTTTTGTTTCAGGAGTGCCCTTATTTGATAAGAAACAAACGTCACATATGATTTTAAACTCAACTTATCCTGGACTGTGTACATTCTGATATGTTACGGGTTCCCTCGACATATGATTTTTCGAATAAATTTTTCCGGAATTATAATCCATACAACTAGGTCGATTTTTTTATTTTCAAAAAAATAATATTTGACCACTATCCGGCCTGATGGTAAACAGCGATGTGGTCTGGTAACGCGCACTAATTCAGCAAAAGCCTATTCACTCTCAATTTGAAGACATTTACATTGTAATCAAACGGGAACACTGAATATTAGTGCGAAAAATATATAGCGATATAGCGTTACAAATGTTACTTAATGAATAACAATTTCTCAGTAAACAATAAAAAGAAATACTTAAAGTTAACATTTTACAAGGGCTTCACCTCCTCTGGACCGAATAACACGATATTGTATCGACATCAAGATAAGGTATCGGCTGACAGTGTCATTGACATTATCGGGTATCTGCTAGATTAAGCAACAGCGAAAAATAACTAGTATTTGCTAGCAATGATTGTAATGTAGACTTGCGGCTGGTCAAGGATTCGTGAACCGAATAGCTTAGAGTGAAGCAATCTAGACAAACCGGCCGGAGTGTGTGCTTGATTTATGGGCTAGGTCACCGGTTCCCAAATATCATTTATGTATATACATATAAGTTGCGACCTAGTACTGGACCTAGTAAGTAAAATACTAGGTCGGTAATTCGACCACGTAAATAAAATACTAGGTCGCAAACACAAAATGTTTTCATGATTTATTTAAAACAAAATTTATTTCAAACAACTCCGACAAGTTTATTATTACTCTCTCAGAAATACAAAAATTTTACAAATTACCAACGGATCAAGAACCGATTTTTATTTTTTTATATTGTTTTAATAACAATTATACTAATCCGCCCTCGGCTTTCCTCATGTTGTTATTAAAAATTTGCCTGTGTTATTCCAGACTACAATCTATCTGTGCACCAAATTTCAAATCCATTGAGTAGTTTTGATGTCAAAGCATTAACTTATTCTATGTTAAAGAAAAGTTGGAATGTTTGAAAACCGCTGGTCATTATTGTGCAACGTCCGTCACAATTTTAATATTGAAATTATAATTTTCATAAACTCATAAGCACATTTAACTCAAATTATTTGAACACAAGTTCCCACCCGCGGCTTCGCCTGCGAGCGAGCGAGTAAAAAGTATTATATGAGTAATTTTACTATAATCTATTTCAGAGCCAAATATCATGAGACAGAATCGAGAAATAATTTGTATAGTTTACAAAAATAAAAAAAATTAAAAATAAATTGAAATGGATATAAAAAAATACTCTCATAATCGTTTCATAATCCCCAACATAAACTGTTGTAAGTGACATACCATCAAAAATGTTTCATGGGCATGCAATTTGTTAGAAACACATTTTTAGGAGATGATTTTCGAATGAGTGATATAATTTGATATCATGATAAAACAAGCAAAAAGAGGTGTTATTAATGTTAACTAATTTTTTTTAATATATGTTTTTTAAATTAATTAAAATGTAACTAAATGTTAACTAATTAAAATGTAAAAAAAAATCAATAATTATTAAAAATATGCGTTATTTTTCCGATTGACGAGAGAGTATTGTATGGATACTGCCCAACCGATTGTGATAAATCATTTTCAGCTTACACCTAAACGACGTTTATAAACATACGAGTATGGGTACTAAATTTTGAAGATCTGGAGCAATTCATTCGATACATACAAATAATATTAAATTAATTCATCACTAATAAACCATAATTCATTACTAGGTTCATGTAAAAACTAAACCAATATGAAATGGATGGATACCTTTTAGTGTATTCAAGTATTTCAACATATTTTTTTATATTTTAAAATTATTATTGTTAAAATGTTACCATAAATTTTGCAATATTTATAAGTTTTTACAAGATCAAAGAAAATTGGCTATACCTAGCCAAAAAGATATAAAACACTTGCATCCATATGGATTTTTTTTTATTAAAATACAGAACCGTGATCGGTACGTGATTGTAAATTAAAATTGCATCGTTAAAAGATTTAGCTCTCATAAATTGGTGCAAGTCGATATATAAAATTATCTTCGAACTATATTTAACATATGACATAACTATGTTAATAAGAGAAAGATAGAGAGAGTCATTAAATGTCGCGGCTTTCATTCACGTTCGAAATTTAAAACGAGCTGATTTTTGTTTCGATATTTAAAAAACGGAATCAATTTTTGATATACAATAGGTACTCAGTATACTCGTCAGTTTATTAATATTTTTCTTCGTAAATAATTAACTACTGGACTTATTTTTAATAGGCTAAATATAAGGTATAAATTTTCTAACATAATTTGTAAATATTTGTCGTATATTCAATATATTATTTTTATGAAACAGTAATTAAACATAATATTAATAACAAAGAATAAATAAAAAATAGATAAAAAAATAAGAAAAAATAAAAAAACTCACATAAAAATGCAAAAATAAATCCTTGCACTTCTCACAAAACTTCACAGTGTAAAAACTAAACGACAACCGGTTTTTTTTTTTTTCAAATCCTATCTACCCGTGTTCGCGGTGGCGGGTACACAGTAAATGGCCAAACAGCCTCCAAGTTGAGGGTATCAATGGCGCGGATGCGTAATGTACCGAGAGCTAGCTGCGAGAAAATACAATACTAATATTAGAAACTATATGTGCCGCTGACTTCGTCCGCGAGGAATTTAACAGATAAGTCGTAGTTTAGTTCTCACAAATTTTACAATAAGTCATATTTTATCATTCTAAAATAAAAGTAGGCCAAGTTACTCATTACATCAGCTATCTGCCAATGAAAGTGCAGTCAAAATCGATCCAGGTGTTCCAAAGATTAGCCGGAACAAACAGACACACAGACAGCAAAACTTGTGAAAAATATTATTTTAGATTGTATTCTAGAACGCAACATATTCTACTTTTTATTATTGTACCAGCCGCGGGCGGAAATTTGTACAATAAATGTAACTTCATACCTGGCCTGATATCCTAGTGGATAGTAATCCTGACCGTTTAGCCACATTCCATGGATTTGATTTCTGAAACTTTAAAACACGTGGCTTGTCTGTTAGTTCGCTACGCACAAAAAAAAATTCTCAGTAACTCAAACAAGTTGTTCTCGGTGAGTAACACTCGGCTCTCGGTCTAAAAGGCAACTCAGCGCACGTAGATACGACCTTGAGCGGGAAAGGTGATGTACGAGAACAAGTGTTTTGGCGTGGAACAATGCGCGCGCGCACTCAACTGAACGGTTTCTGTGGTTCAAAGCGTTTTGTCGATCAGCGCAGCGCTATTGGCTTTTAAGTTGGCGCTCTTAAAAATTTATTTACTCTGTCTGTTCTTGAGATATTATTAGTTAACATGGCAATGGCAAAAACAATTCTTAGGGTAATTAAACATCGACCCATAAGATTACTACAGACTAAGATCAGATTGAGTCTTACGAAGTTCTTAATTAAAAACTCTACTTTGGAGACTGCTTTGTTAACCTAAGATCGGTCTGAAAAAATCGGGACATGAGACTATGCTTTTATCTTGATATTAATTTGGGAAAACATCTCTTGAAATGCAAATGTCTTATCAAGTTTAACGATAAAAAAAATATATGTTTGTTATTCTATATGCCCTTACAGAGATCTGTAACATCAGGGGACTGGACGATACGCTGCCGATCATGAAGGAGTTAACCGATTCTATAACTTTGCCAGCCAGCATCATCAAATTAAAGTGATCGTGGTCTCTTTGCTGATTCTCGATGTGCTGCCATTTCTGACGGTCCAAAGCTTGGGTAACTACACTGGACTATAATAGACTCGGTCGCATTTTTAATTAGGTTAATCTGATTGGCGAACGACCGCGAGATCCCTTGTCTTCCACTTGGCTTTGAACCAGAAGTCGTCCAGTCGAATTTTAGTAGTTAGTAGTTCTGGAGAGAAACCAAAGAAACTAAACAATTCTATTAACGCATCAATGCAGCCCAGAGAACTCCGAAAGGTCACTGTTTTTATTGCAAGTATTGTTTTTCGGGTTGTTTAAATAATCTGTAAATTCTTGCTAACTATTATGATTTAAGTTCATCCCTCTGATATACGGATTGTCAGATAACGAAAGGAGGTCCGGTTGATCCTTACGGAACCCTGAAACCTTGGACATTTTGACAAATCAACGGGTTTTCTCCCGGACGCCGACGTCTCCGTATATATATGTTGGTATTGTTTTGTGGTTTTTTCTTATTGGCACTGAACTGGGTTTTGCCTGATTTAATGTTTGGGTTTTCCAAAAGGTATTAAAATATATCTTTCGGATGCTCCTGGACTAGACTTTAAAGGACCTGGGGAAACCTGACAACAATTTGATTTTAGCATAACATGTATCAAGTATAATGTAGGTGTCTTCAAGACGAGAGTGAATATGCTTTTTCTAAGTTAATGCGCTTTACCATCTAAGACTACATCACCGTTTACCATCAGGTGGGAACGTAGTTAAGCATTAACTTGTAATATGTAAACAAAACATTACATTACTAACTACATTGTAGATCTAGGTCATTAAAATTGTACGTTATCGTACCAATTGGTACGATGGTAGGAAATGCAACCAACCGTCTGCAGAACACTCTCCTGGCTTAGGACTATAATGTGTTGGAGAGCCATGTTCTTTCTACTCATATTTTAGTTATTCTTCTTCAGTTACTCATCCTTGAGCCTTTTGATATGTATGGAGTATTTTAAGATTTTTTGGTGATACTATGGCCCCGGTCGTTTCACTTTACTACTTGTAAGTCTTTCCCGCGTTTACAGTTTCAAGCGGGTGATGGGGATGGTGATGCGACATATCCTTAAATCACGCATCTGGTCTTTTGCTAAAAGAATAAAAAATGCTTAAACAAGAACAGTTACTAATGAATAGTAACACTTATACAAAAAAAACGCGTCATGTGTAACCTGTACACGGAGCTTAGCCGACAACCCGTCGCTTTTAAAGTCTAACTCAAAATATTACAGCATATGCATAAAGTCACCACTCGCAGTAAGCTGAATAATCCAGCTATAACAGAGGCCTTCTGTTAATAGTTGGCCGAGTATTCCCGCCATTTTTATCGTGTTTTTTTAGCTTGAACTGACTTTGCCTTTAGCCTGTCAAACTTATAGGTTATATTGATCGTCTTGCGGTGTATCGAGGAAGTCTAGAAAATACCATGCTGTAAATGAAATAAAAATTTAGTAGCTAAAAGTTTACACCCGCTTGCTATTTGGAACTATATTTTGTTGTTTGTTTCAGTCTTAGAGAACTTGATACATATTACACTCTTGGCCAACTTATTCGGTCTCCCTTTGTAATTGCTAATGTCAAAAGGTGACAGGGACAATTATAATCAAATAAGATCGGAGTCTTCGTACTTTATACTGTACATTTTTACACGCTAATCTTAGAAGTCAAATCGATATTAATGAATTTATACAATTATTTTCACAAATAAAAATTATATGTCCGTTGAAAGAATCCTGTTTACAACTCTTAGGTATACCGAAGCGAAGCGACTCGTTCATAAAGTTTAGTATCGTTGTGACATAACGATTTCAGTAGCTAGTTTTTTTTATCTAAAGTCAAAGTCAAATTGTTCAATTCATGTAGGTATTTCCAATAAACTTATGAACGTCGGTTTTTTTGGAATCTATCACCGTTTCTCAAAGGTTCCATAATAAAGAGGAAAAGAAACGGCGAAAGAAACTCTTCCGCACATTTTTTCAAAATACATACAATAATAATAATTATACAATGAGTAAAAATTTATTAAAAGTAACACACAAGAGTGGAACCGGCTGCCATTTGCTGCCAGTGCTTCCTCCTTATAATTCATATTCATTGACAGGAGACACCTTTTTTCTATGAGACGAGTTTTAATTTCTTTCTAATTCCATTTTATCATGATATAATTTATATAACAAGATAAATATATCACTTTAAGTGTTTTATTCAGTGAGTGTTTTCATATGATCGGGTATTACGAGTTGGAGTATGGAAATATCATAGCCATTATAAAGATACGAATATCAATATCTTATCTTTCTGGAAATATTACTGCGCGCCAGTTAAAAGAATGGTCCTAAATATTCGTTTTCACCAGAAAACTGCACTTGCAAATACTATGAAAATGGGGGGAATTTTGGGGTTTGGGTCATGGAATGGGTTAATGAGTTATTTAAAGTTCTGCACTAATGCGGATTAGCTTAGTTAATGCCAAACCAAGTCAGAAGTTTTTATACCGAAGGCCTCCAATGTGGCCTAACGATTGCTATCTAACGATAACAACAGACTGGCGGCTTTCCGTGCCTTCTGAAGCACGGAAGTGCTATTTTTTTTGCCAGAAGCGGTCACCCATCCTCCTGCCGACCGCGCTCACTTTTGCTTAACTTTTTAGCGTACAATCAAAACTACTGCTCAATTAATATTGCAGCAGCCACCGCGCTGTTTTTTAACAGTGACAGGCCGGTGGGTCTAGTGGTTAGCGAACCTGACTGCTACACGGAAAGTCGTGTGTTCGATTCCCACCCAGGTCAAACTTTTCTGTGATGAACACGAATGTTTGTTCTGTGTGTTTGGTTGTAAATATCGATATATACGTATGTTTTTAAAATGTATATGTCACCATAGTACAAACAAACGCTTAGTTTGGGGTCAGATGACCGTATTGGGAGTTGTCCAATATTTATTTTATTTATAATTATAGTCCTAGTCCTCTTCAGTAAGTAGAGAGACCTGTGTTCAGTAATGGGCCATTTTGGGTTGCAGCTATTGACACATACGGCTGTATCTGGCTTCTACCGTTAATGAGCAAATTTAATTGCGTTTGGACTCAAAATCAGAAGATTTGTAACAAAACTCACAGTGTTTCAAGTGTTATCTTTATTGTCTCCCGTTTTATTACAGCCACTAGTTAGGGCTGTGGTTCCCAACCTGTTTGAACTGTCGGCGGATTTTTTGAAGTGAAAATTTCTTTAGACACTTGACCATTATAAGAAAAAATTGAACTCGCGACGACTCTTCTATATATAAGTAGGTATATATGTATATTGTGTATGTACATAGATACATATACAGAAATAAACATTTAAAGGTATTTCCTGGATAATAAAATATTTCCTGACGATTAAAAAAATATACACGTACCTACTAAACTTTTCAAGCTTACACTCCTATTACTTCCGAAGTGCCACTGTTTTACAGTACGAATTTTTAGTGTTTTTAATAAGTTAGCGCCTTACTACGAGACCACCTGGTGGTAAGGGAGGATGTAGGCTTTGATAATAAAGCTTAATGAAAGCCTAATCACTCTCGACTTAAAGACATTTATATTGATATGAAACGAAAATTAACAAGTTTAGTATTTTGTTACACTACTTGATATAGTCGGAAGAAATTGGTACCCACAATAATAGCAGTTCGGTACATGAATATGAATATAAGAAGCTTCAAATATTATTGCTTCATAAAATATATGATAGAGGATTGACCTATTTTCTTACTACCTATTTCCTGCGAACACATCTGCCTGGAACACCCCACCTCTACTCATGCCTCCCAGTCAACATCACTTCTAGAGAATACAAAATGTTTTGCTAATATCTTCTATTCAAGCAATTTTTGCGATAAAAAATAGCCTATGTTTTTCCTTAAGTTCTATTCTACCTCTGTCCCAAGTTTCATTGAAATCGGTTCTGTAGTTTAGGGGTGAAATTGTAACAGGTGAAATGACAGTCAGTTACTTTCACATTTATAATATTATTAAGAATTGCTAGAATGTCGCGGCGCTCACTTTGAGAACCCCTGAGGCTAGGGCTTAAAACTCATCATAAACACTAGAACGCTTTATGGGTGCAGCTAAACGAATAAACGTTTTTATTTCGTGCTCCGACGTTCGGAAGTTGTACCTTATCTACATACACATGCAACCAGATCTCAAACACCTAGTTTACTAATACCTAAATGTATTACTAATACCTATATGAATATATAAACTTTTGATTCTAATTTTTGTACATGTCTTACATCGCAACTTAGAAACACACATGTCTGTTGCGTGTAGAGCAAAACTTTATTATTTTTGGTATAGGAATGAAATGAAAATTTTTAGATTAATAATTATTAATAATTTTAAATATAATAAAAATATATGTATTATTAAAATAGCTTCTAGACGTGTATTTATATTCATACCAGAATGCTTGTACCTGGTAAGGCACTAAAGAAATAATACTTCATCTTTTCTTATACGTTACGGGGTTATTATTTGCCGTGCACCACCACAATAGTGGTTTTATGACCAGACGCAAGACACCTTGTGCCGCAGGAATGACTTTTCACTGAATAGAAAAATCTTTGCCGCTTCGATCTTGTTAACATGGCTTAAACTACTAATGGCCGACAACTGAGCACGGGTGACTGAGGAGACTTGATTGAAAGCCAAAATAAAAAAAAACAATATCTTTCTGATATTATAAATGTGAAAATTTGGATGGGTGTTTGTTCTCCTTTTACGCAAAAAATACTGAACGGATTTAAATGAAGCTTGGCACAGAAATAAATTATAGTCTATAATAACACATAACCTTTTATGAATGTGTCTAACACGTAGGCGAGGCTGCGGGCACAAACTAGTTTTGTCCCAAATGTTCCATATAGAAAACTATCAGTTACAATTTATTATACCTACTTTGTTTATTCTAAATAAATCCATACTAATATTAAAACTGTAACGGGTAGCATTCTTTACGTTGAGTATTTTTTGAAAATTGTGATGCAGGGAAGCTTTATTATCGATATAGAGACCAAAACATTTTTTTTTATTTATTGTCTGTTTTTCTATATGTCTGTTCGAGATTCTCGCAAAAACCACTGGACAGATTTAGATGAAACTTGGTATAATCGAAGTTTAAAACCCGAGAATGGTTATAGGATAGGTTTTATCCCAGGAAATTACTTTTTTCCCGCAGGATAACAGGTCAAAATTAGTTCCTGAAACTACTGGACCACTTAGGCACAATTGAGCATGTTTGTAGCTTACAGACGAGAAGGAAGTATTGGGAAGTTTTTCATGCTATCATTGCTTACATTATTACACCTGTGAAGTCCCTTGTACATCAATGACTTAACTATGGTTTTTAACCGTGACTCATAGAAATTAATACTCTACTATGAAGTTATGAGGTAAAAAATTAAATCAATCGCGTCCTTTTATGACACATCACACTAGTTCAATTCTGACCTCCTTTCAGTAATAGTAATAGTATATTTTCACCAACTAAAATCACAGCTTGTTGTGGAGTATATTCTAGGTTTCCGAATGTGAGGAGAAACCCGTGCACATTATTGGGCCAAGACAAACTGACAGCAAATGTCGTGCAAGATTGTAGCTCATTAAAAATATCAATCTAACCATTGAAGGCGTCAAAGTTTTTTTTGTAATAAGCAGGCAGCCTTTGTGAATCCCTTTCACGAACGTACGGACGGACGGACGATGTCTTGTAATGTTCTCCCCGCATTATTTAAGTACTGCACTACGGAACCATTACAAAGTTTTTGACACAACCCCTAAACATAACATAGCTAAGTAAATAATATTTTGAAGATTGGTAGAATTTTTTTATGAAAAAAAAGTCGACTTCCAATGAACATCTATGTACAAAAGAAAACGTAATTTGCTTAGATGCAGCCAATCAAATACGCATTATTAATTAACTTACAAACTATCTCTCAAAAGTACACAGTACACAAAAGTACAGTCTCACATAAAGCAACATGAGAAATAAGTACTAGCTTTCAAATAAATAAAGGAATCATCCAAATCGATATACCCAGTAAAAAATCATAAGATATATGTTACATACATTGCGAACCTCCTCCATTTTTTAATTCAATTAAAAAACAAACGATACGATCTCTTATTGTACGAATATATAAAACATTTGTACAGTAAAAACACTAGCCAACGTTAAATCCAACATCCTTTACTCTCGTTTGTCGGCTATTCCACAAAAACACATCAAGTATCAGCGGAGATATTTTTTATGAAACCAATCCGTTTGATCAAAGCAAAGAGACCTTGTGGAGATTTGAATGCAGCAATGACAGACTTGAACGGATCTCCGGTCAAGGATTAGGCTTGAGCACATCGTCAGGGACAGTTATATATTTTATATATTTGCTTACAATGCTAACGTTGTCTAGGAGTATTTTCCTCCCGCAGATTCGCTCGCGTAGAGAGTTCGTAACAAGAAGCATATCTGTTATTCCAGACTATAATGTCTTTGTAAAATTTCATTCACGTTTGATCTGCAGTTTTGCACGAAAGATTAACAAACATACATAAACCCAGTCTCACAATTTGGATTTTAAATACCAATAGGGTTAACTTGCTCGAACCTAGGAATGTTTGTTGCCTGACAGCTTACAACGTACGTTAACGACGAGAAAAGTATATAGAAAAGTATATACGAGTAGGTGACCGTAGCAACAGGTCAAAGTCATCTATGCACATAGAAAACACGTAAGTCATCACCGATGTGTTGTTGAAGAAGGAAAAGTTGACAAAAAAGAACTGGCTCTCAAGCCTTCAGCAGCTCCAGCTGGAACACGTAAGGTTCACACCTAACTCAGAGAATGTAAGCTAGCTAGACGATCTTTACGAAAACATACATATATTGATAATATAATCTTAATATGAAACTCGACCACCAAGTATAGGTTACGTATATCTTCGTGATATACTGTGCATGGACCTTAATTCAACTGTTGACCAATGGCTGTTTATAAATGCGTATAGGATAATATTATGTAAGGACGTACCGTCTGTGATTGACTTTAAACAACCTTGAATCCCCGGATGTGGGTAATCTTTATAACATTAAATTCGAAATAACGGATCTTTTTTATTGAATAGGTTTGTTTCGCAGGCGGCTTCGCCTGCTCGGCATATTGATAAAAAGTAGCCATTGTATGATTCCAGAATACGATCTATCTTTGTGCAATATTTTGTGGTTACAGTGGGTTTAAATGTGTCAAAATACCAACATATACTGAAATAAAGAACGGCGTAACGTGGAAAAAACATTTAATTAATCAAATTTAATTTTTGTACATATATGCTTTACGTTACAACGCAAATATTACGTACCTTTCTGTTTTTCTATAAAATATGCAGATCATTCAATAAAAAATGTGTATGGTTATATTAAAAATTAAAAATGCAATTCATGCAATCCACGAATGTATTGTTAATGTTGTTTTTTGGCAAGTTCCTCGACTCATCTAGGAGCACGGAGGTGCCCCCGCCAAGTCAAACATAAGAGCGAGAGCCATGCCCGTAATACCCAGTTCTAGAAGTCATTCTGGGCGTTTTCGACTCCTACCAAGTTCGCTGTCAAAGTCTAGAAACTACCTATTTAGATATACTTTAAGATTACATAAAATTAGAATTGAATTTTGTAACTGACTGACTCACCTATCATCAAAATTCTAAGGTCCTAGCAGACCCACGACCTCCAAATTCTGAACATAGTCACTATTTATTGAAGTTTCGTTTAGTTCACATTCTATTTTACAACTATTTACAGTAGAAGACGCATTGTTTTTGAAGTATGTTAAAGAGTTTCTACGTATCTAAAATAAGATCTATTGGGCTAATGTTTTTAACAGCAAATCTCGCGTGGTGGAGCTCCGGGCTTACGGGGGTGAGAAACTCCAACCTTGAAGCCTGTGCTTACAAATCGTAAAAGACCTACAAAATTTATCATCAGCATGTATAAACAAAATACTGACGTCTGCCACCAATCCGCAAGGGAAATCTCCAGATACAGTTCCTTGTAAAAGGCACCGGTGCTCACGTCTTTTTCGTCAAACTCATTAATCATGGAAGCGCCTACAGTTGTATACCACATTTGAAGGTTTATATCTCGCTAAACCCAATCCTAAATTACATGTAAATAATTTATGACAATCTCAATAACCTAACCCAAATTACGGAACCCTCGTATTTAGCTCCTACTCAGTTCAGTGTAGAACGGGAGCTTGGGATGACTTTACGTATGTTCTTGACGTTGAGCACTATACTCGGAGCAACTTTGATCCGAAATAAATGTAAACAATCCATAAAAATCTTTTGTAGGGCTATCACCAACTTACATAATTGTGTTTTTCCTACTAAAACATTCCATATATTTTTGAAAATTAGTTCTTAAACTAAGTATTGATCAAGGAATCAAGTACAAACTATAAATAAATATAGTGATATCAGTCACAAAAAAATTACAACATCATTCACATATCATCAATCTGACATCCTTAATTTCATGAAGGAGTTTACAACCTTTCAAGCTATTGAAATAATTTGTGTTATACTGTTATAATTTATTGATTTTCGTTTTAACACACTTTATCTATTTGTCACCGAGCAAATAGCATACTTTCCAAGTAAAAGATTTTAAAACTGTACTGGTACAAAAGAGTTAACAACTGATAAAACAACAAAAAGGTTGATTCTCCTGTTACGCCTCTATCACAGGTTGCTAGGCAACGGTTTTATTAAAAATTCCGGATCGAATTTACCGAGTACATTTGCAAACAGTACTTCCTGTTTCAATATATTGCGTTTGTTCAACGTACTTAATTTTAGTTCTATCACTACTACTTTCTAGCACGACACCACGCGGGCGAAGCCTCGGTCGAACACTAGTATATTTATAAAAATTTAAGAAGCTCGTATTTACATTTGAAGTAGTGCTTAGGTGAAGTTGATACGTCGCCATTTTTATCTGTATATTGACATGTTTATGAGTTTGTTAATAATATGCATCATTATCTTATCTGTTTAAATTATCTTCCCTCTCGAGCTACCTGTTTAAAATATTATTCTCTTATCATTTTTGGGTTCCTAGTGTACTTCTGACGGCCTGGTGGTTTGATCGTTAGTCTCTCAAACGACTTGGGTACAAATCCTCCGACGAGCACCTCTAATTTCCAAAGTTACGTGCGTATCAGTTGTTATCACTTGCTACGGTGAAGGAAAACGTGAGGAAACTTGCACTCCGGAGAAAGATAAGTGAACCAATCTGCACTTGGCTTAGGTAAACTATGGCCAGTAGCCCTCACATTATGAGAGGAGACCCAAGCATAGTAGTGGGACAGTTATGGGTTGCGAGTGTCCTAGGTGAAATGAGAAAAAGAAACGGTTACTTTGTCCAAACACGCTACAAACACGTTACAATGGAAATACTATAAAATAAAACAATTGCAGTTCCATTTTGCAGTCGTGGTTGTATTCACTAAGGTCACTAAGATAGGCCAGATGTTACCAGCCTTACTGTTAGGAAGAACTACGAATATTTGACTAAATTATTGGGAATACTGTGGAATAAAAACTATATAAAAGTACTATTTTCAACATCATTTCAATGATTGTATATTAAAATGTATTTAGTAGTTTATTGATGAGCACTATTGTATCTTAAAAATAAAACGAAAACACTTCCTAAATACTATTTTTTTTCACAGGTCTAAAATAAGCCTACCCACAGCCTTTTTTGTTACTTAGAATAAATTAATGCTTGTCAAAACGACTGGGAGACATTTAAATTGTAATCGATCGGAAACACTGACGCTGGCAACTTATTCCAGTCCTTCGCTATACGTATGATGAAAAGTCAAGGTCAAGTGACATTATACTACAAGTGTATTTGTAATCCAGCGCCTGTACTATGTACATTTACCGTGCGGTCCCCTTTGATCTCAGCGCGGTGTCAATTTGAGTGCTGACGTATACAGAGGGGTGCCGAAAGGTAATAACTTGGGTATACCTTAACACAAAGAGCCAGTAGGTTCCTGCCATTATCGACTCATAATAGTGTGAGGTACTTATATCAAACACCGATATTGTATCGCAGTTTTATTTATTTATTGATAGTGTTATTTATTGACAGGCCGGTTGGTCTAGTGGTTAGTGAACCTGACTACTACACCGGAGGCCGTGGATTCGATTCGCACCCAGGTCAAACTTTTCTCTGATAAAAAAAAAATCTTAGGACAACTCACACAAGGCCATCTGAACCTAAACTAAGCGTGAGCTTGTGCTATGGTGACCAGATAACTGATAAACATACATATGTACTTTTAAATACATACTTAAATAGATATTTCTAATACACACTCAGACATACAGAATAAACATTCTTGCTCATTAAAAGATTGACTTGAGTGGGAATCGAACCCACAACCTTCCATGCAGCAGTCAGGTTTACTGACTACTTGACCGATCGGACTGTCACTGAACATTTTATAACATCTCTCTGCTATAATAGTGCGCTAGTCCAACGGAAAGCGCTGATAGATCGGTGGCTTGTGCCGATTGTAAGTGACAAATTTAATCAACAGTGACTGTCGGAATGTGGGTGGGTGGATAAAACTCCGACTTGGTCTGTAACCCATAATTGTCCCACCATTGGGTTCGGGCCTCCACTCACTTGAGGTGTACAGTGCAAAGTATGCGCTGGTCGCCCACGTGGTGCCTATGTTGATAGAAAGTAGCCTATATCACTCGACATAAAGAACACGACAATCGCACCGTTTCGACGTGACATACGAATAAATATATAAACACACTTATAAAACTGTAACGGGGTCAATTCTGTACATTAAGTATTTTTTGAAAATTTTGATGCCTCCCTTTGTTATCGATATAGATATCAAAACAATTTTTCTTGGTTTTATTGTCTGTGTCTATCTGTTCGAACTTCACGCAAAAACCACTACACAGATTTAAGTGAAACTTGGCTTATTCGTAGTTCAAAAACCTAGAATGGTTATAGCTATAATTTTCCTTAACCAAAACATGACTAATGTGGACATATCTAACATATTACTAGCATTTGGAAATCCAAGATTAAATTTTCAATTATTTTCCTTATTAGCGAACGACGTCAGAATAAACAGAGACTTAATTACAACCACATGGTTGTCCATATGGAGATCAGGTGTTCCCTGGTAATGGAATCTGTATTGAGAAGTCAATTATTCTTGGTTTCCTCTTTTAATCATTCTCAAGTTGACAAACAGAAGCACAGCGTGACTATGCTATCACAAGGATCAGAAAAGTTAAGCTACAGCGGTCGGTACGAGGATGGGTGACCGCTAGTGGCAAAAATTTTCACTACAGCTTCTTCGAAGCGCTCGTAAAGCTTCTTCTTCATTATTATCATTAGGTAACAAACGTTAAGCTTAATATAGAGAGCGGCTTCAAATTATCACAAACTTGGAATCCAGTGGTTGGTTTACGTAAACGGCAAAAGGTCATAGCTACTAATAAACAATGTAGTGTGTCGTGATATGGTAAACAAAACACGAAAACAAACTAGATACAAAGACAGATTAATGTATTAGTGTCAAGTGTCATCCATCGGTCATCTGTCAACCTGTGAAAAGTTTCTCATCGCCACCGCAGTTCAGCTGGGACCATGATCCATGCAACTGGATCGAAATATCAGCACAAAAAACATATATCGTGAGTACCCTTCCAGCATAATGTACATAGTCCGCGATGATTCGTTAAATCGTTAAGCTATGTCGGAGGCTTCAGGCGGCATAACAACTTGCGACTGCGTTGGTGCTAAGTCCTCCGCCAATCCGAATTGGAGCAGCGTGATAAAGTATGTCGTAGTTTCCTCAGTCACGAGGGAAAACCCTCTGTCAAACCTTATTAATGGATAGCCTATCGGCCATAGTTGCTTTATTACAGAAATTTAATACGATACATTAATTATTTTTAACAATTAAATTAATCACCGCTAAATTCAATAGGCTATATAAACTTTTCAAAAATTACCCAACCGAACTAAAGGATTTGGAGAATTTCAGCAGGACAATTGTTTAACTACCTGACATAAACCAGAATAAATTATAATACATTTTATAAAGAAAAAGCAATTTTTTGCTCAGTACAAACCTTCAGTATCGATATTTAATCGAATGATTAAAATTTAATGAGACTAATTATAATAAATGTTAAAATTAAAAATCGAATTTGTAAACCGATTAGTAATTATAATAGAAATGAACAAATTTTAACAAATAAACTGTGATTAGATATGTATTTTATAATTTGTCCTTAAAAATAACGACTTCAATTACCTCTGACAAGTAATACAATGAAACTGTCATTGTCAGCATAGTCGCAAACAGTCAAATACGCACTATTAAAGATAACTCAAAAACGAACAGATTACGCCCAAACTTACATGCAATTATCCGAGCTTTTGAACAAAACAAGAATCATTAAAATTGGAACTAACTTAATAAAAAGTTAATAACAAGAAAAAATGGTAATACCTCAAAAACCACTCGTCAGGTGTCGCTAAAAAATAGAATAATAAAAATTGATCCGCCCAGTCAATAGTAATCCGGTAAAAAGGAAAAAAATATATTTTTAAAAGAAGAATAACTCCAAAAGTGCTCGTCAGATGTCGCTTAAAAATGTGACCACATCGTAAGCACCAGCTGACGATCAAAAAAAAAATTTTAATCGTTCCACCGGTCGTGGTTATATCGCTCATAGACTGTCGTTAACATACCTCATACCAAAAAAGGCACGTGACGTTACACAAACACGTGATGATCCCTCGTGTGGCCGAAGCACATGGTATGTTTATTATATAATGACGTAATTGTATAATTGCCTATATAAAAAGTAATAAGGAAAACGAAGATTTTTTCCAATTTTATCCCAATTATATTATTAACACATTAGATCGTTCACGGTTCAAGAAATATAATATATTAAGTGTGTAGGTAATACACACTTACATTATAAATATGTCTGTTTGTGTGTTTGTATGTCTTTCACGTCACACGGATTGACGAGTTTTTATGTGGGTATTGTGAATGTCCTTGGGAGTGACGTAGCCTATTTTATATCATTGTTGGTACCACTTGGGTGGAGCCGCGGGAGAACGCTAGTAAATATCTATTTGGGGTCAGATGGCCGTGTGTAAGTTGCCCAAAGATATTTAGACATTTATTTAGATATTATATCTAATATGAAACTACTTAATTTTGTAATGGAGAAAGTTGGGGGACTCATCCAAATGAAGCTCACGAAAGATCAGCTTGAGATTATTCATGCGAAAAAAATGTACCGGATACTCCGGACTACTTACTATATTTAGTATTTCTGATGTGCACGGGCGACAGTATCACCAATTACCAACATATAAGTCAACTGCTCGTTTGTCGGCTATTTACGAGTATAAAAAACGAAGAGAAGATTAGAGTAGGAAGGAAAAAGAATAAGAAATGCGTTACTAGTCGATACTGAATGGAAAAACCTAACGGCAGTATCAGTTTGGATGTTAAATTGTTTGAGGCTCGATTTATTTAACAGCTTATATTACCAGTTATTTTTATGCCAGTCTTAATACATAAATGACCACATCCTAAATTAATTTTTATAGTTCCGTGAAAAAGAATTAAAACAACTTTTATCGCCCGTACCGCGAAGGTTCGAAATAAGTTGCTGCGTCGGTGTTTCCGTTCGAAAACAATATATTCAAGTTAATATAAATGTACAAATGCTCCAGTCAACAGTGAATAGACGTCTAATAAGTTAGTACGCTTTACCTTCTAAGACTTCATCGCCACTTATCATCAGGTGGGATCGAAGTTAAACGCTAACTTATTTATGGTAAAAAAAGAATCCTTTCACTTATACTTCGTCGTCCGTCTGTGAATAATCTAACTCCTAGGATAGTGATGGAGATTCGACACAATATTTTAGGCACCTCACCAATGACAAAGATCAATGTGCACTCCAAAAAAATGAAATAGGTTTAACAAAGGGGAGATCTCACCGTAGGCGGGGTGTGTGGCTGTGGGGTGTCGAAGTCGGGAATTGTATATGTATATGCTAACGATACAGAAAACTCCGATAGCGTGATTCAGGTTTTATCGTGACGTCATCGTATGACGTTTTGTGGTGTTGTGCGATGTCGCCACATAGATAACGCGAGTGAAGGCGACCCAATACAATGTCATGTCTATATGTCGTTAAAGATATCTTTAGAAAAAAAATAGGGCACATTAATACCTAGCCGGCAAAATCGCGGACAGAAACTGATATAAACCCAATCACCCAATGTCATTGAAAATTACAGATTCATGCAAGAAGTTGGTCTTCTACCAACTTGCACTAGGCGATCACTGCTACAAATAACTGAAAATGGTCATTAAAATTCAGATAATATCGCAAAACATTCATTAATATTCAACTAAGGATGGAGACAGCCACCAGCCTGGGAACTGAACACCCGCATTTTAATTTGACACAAAGCCGGAAATCTTTATTGTCTCCGAGTAAGGTCCTAGCTTTAGACTTGGAGGGGAGGGGGGTATTTTTTGGGCTTAATGAGTACTGCTATCTAAAATATTAAGGACAGAAAATAATAAGGACGTCTTTAGAGTAACTCAAAATATTCTACTTTTTAACTATAAGTACTTAAACCCGGATTATATACTCGGTGATTATTCGATCTGAATTTGTTTTCACACATTGTTCTTTTTGTACGGAAAAAGTTCCAGATCGAATTTGCTCCGAGTATATGTGCGATAGTTGCACAGTTAATAAAATCTGACGAATAGTTTCAGGCTATCCTATGTTAATATGAAGATTCACCTATTATTATTTATTGATTGTATATTCGTTTATTAATCATCACAGACATTGTATTTTTTTCATAAAAAAATAATAACACTTTATTGCAGACAGACACCAGACAAATTTTAAATGAAACGAAGGCAATTTCTAGTAATACATATTTTATTATAAAACACCATTCGAAAAAAAATAGACGGCAGACGTTATCCTACTGAATTGATTAAAATGTTTTGAACCAGCTGTGCCCACGAATCCTATGCACTTTGTTTCTTTGATAAGCTACAGAATTGTTAATAAAAAATTTGGGCTGTGTATATATCGATTGAACAGTAAATGTATTTTAAAAATAACACGTATAAAATCGGATCAGTCATTTCTGAGATAAGCACGCACGTACGCACAGACAACCAGTCAAAATTTCCAAAAATCTGCGTTGTATTCTCTACTATAAACCCCCAGTATAAATTTCTTCATGGATGCTTAGATTGAACAAATGAACTGAATAATATATTATTTTTAATTTATTGTAAAATCAAATACCTATTAATGGTGTGTCCAGAAATTTTCTTAGAAAGATACTAATGGTAGCTTCATAAGCAGTAATAATTTCACTGTATTACCCTCACTATAATATGAATTTAATTTAAACTTCAGTCTGAGTAAAACATGGCCGGCTATTCAAATACCAAAAATTTTAAAAGTAACAACATAAAATTTCACTGTATTGCGTTTACTACAATATAAATTTGACTTATACTTTACCTGCGTAACATGTGGCGGTTATGCCTTTAAATTGTAACTGACATTAAACATCTGTACTCTTAACACAGCGCCATCTATAAAACATCGATAATCCAATCGACAGGTATCGACATCTGTTGGAACCGCATGGAACTAAGATTATCGTGACTATCGGATAACGAAGAAATAATTAGTAATAAAATAATAATGCGACTATAAATTGAGATGTAAGATTCTATCTTTCAAGTTGGATGAAACTGCACACGGTGTGCAAAATTTCATTAAAATCGGTTAAGTAGTTTAGGAACCCATCGCGGACAAACACCGTGACACGTAATGTATATTTGAAGATGTTGGAATTCGCAAACTAATTTAGGTATGTATAATTAGGAAAGCGTGCAACGCATAATAGTATACCGGGAAATTATCATACAAATTAGTATCCTTGTCTGGCAATAGATATTTGCAAACTAATCTATATAATTAATTAGTATTACAAAGCTATACATTATCTGTATTACCTGGTAAACAGGCTTTCGGCAATAGTACAAACCACGGGTCAACCTTTTCTTATATGAGGGCCACAAATATTGTAAGAATATTGGTGCAGGACACGTTTCATGCTCGGACTTAGCGTCATGTAAATGGGTCTGTGTGGGCCACACAGCAACGGGTCGCATGTGGCCCGCGGGCCCCGGCTGTCGACCAATAGTCTACAGTAATATGAAGTGCTCTCAGTGCGACGGCTTGTAATAAGCCTAAGTGATCGAAAAATAAAAAGTTAAGCCACAACGGGCGCGGTCGGTAGGAGGATGGGTGACCGCTAGTATGGTGCAGCGTGAAGTATGCTCTAGGCCAGTGGTGAGCAAGCCACGGCCCGCGGGCCGCATGCGGCCCTTTGAGCATTTTTAAATTAGATTTTTTATGCTTAGAAGGTCAAACATAATATAATTCAACATAAAAAAACTTTATGATACAAAAATTTGCAAATATATATAGACTTTAAATAGTAACTCTAATCAGTAGATGTGATTAAGTATAAATAATGCTAATCTACGTGCGGCCCTCTAGCGAAAATCTAATTTAAATTTAGCCCTTTAATTCAAAAGGTTGCTCACCTTTGCTCTAGGCGTTTTCTGGGACGAGGTGTAACCCGTACTCAGTAGTTAGCCATTAATGGATTGAACTCATCGGGATTACAAAATCTGTCCTTAACACGAAAACTATGGAAGAAGTTATATTACACCTTATCAAATATTTGTTCAATATATTTCTAACATATAAACTATGAATGTTTATCCAGGACTTTTCACCTCGGGAAACGGATCTGTCCCCGTGAGATAACGGATACACAGCTCGAAAGTTCTGCGTTAGCAATAATTACTTATGTTTTGGCATTTTGCAAGTATTGTAACCTCTTTCTTTATTAAATTTTTATGTATATTGATTAACTCATATGTATACATTATTATGCTGTGTTCTGAGGCCTTAAAATATTAAGTGCACGCTAGTATCGCTCTAATCCTGTGTCTTCTTAAATAAACTACTTTTGTACATCATGTTGTCATTGCTTACGACATTTAGTATATTCAAAGATTTTTTTTCAACTAGTTATTAAGATTTTTTATAAACGCCTGTATTATAGTATTAGCAATATTTCATGAAAGCGTTACGATGAAGTTTGCTCTAAGCTTCTCAGTGTCAGACACATGGGTCCCTATTGACTATTGAGCATAGGTTCAATAGGGGGTCATGGGTTGACGCGAGAATTTGAGGTGCCTATTTTATAGGGTTCTTAAAGTTTACCAAACCAAAACCACCACAGATTTCTAGTTCAATACATAATGAAGTACCTACGTTATTACCGATAATGATTCCATACTCATTAACGAGAAATCACGTAAAACCTACAATAGAGCATAGTAATAAACATAAAACAAATATTACTCACGTCATTAAGTTATTACTAGCAAACGACTTACAAACAGACATAAATAACGGTAATGTTTGTTACGTGCAACAAACTAAAACATGAAACAGGAAAAATAAAATTTTAAGAGCAAATACATTTTATGACTTGCTCTGCAAGGTTTTGGTCGAAGACGCTTGATGCTACAACTAGCGACATCTATATTTTGATTCCGTTAATTGTGAAGGACTGACGTATTTTAAAGTATATTTTAATAATCAGCCTGTTATTGAAATGGCCTCAAATATAGTAAGGTACTTGTTTTAAGTGTTTTTTAGCCATTAAAAAGCCGTAATCCGAAGCATATTACGTCAAAAAATTTATTGTCATAAAAGAGAAATTGTTGTGAGAGAGTGAGAGTTTGTACGAGATTGTGGTTATAATTTAACCTGAAAAAATAACACAACACAAACAAAATTAAAACACAAACATGTCAATTTAATAATAATAATAGCTTGTAATAAAGCTAACTTCCAACAGATCGAGAGATTCAGCGGTCAATATTTTTTATGTTTCGTATTCTGTGTCGTTTTGAGACTATAGCAACTTTGGTTAATATAAATAAAATGTAATATAATTTGTGACGTTTGTACGTAGCGTCAAATGCGGCTTCGCTACCCCGGACGCTCTTTTCCCATAGTGTGCAGTGCGGGCTGTTAAAACACAGACCCATATTAGGGTTAATTTGAGAACATATTGCATTATTAGAACCCAACCTCCCTAATGAACATAGGCTATAATATATTTTCATAAACGTTAGTGGCCTGTATGAAAGCTTCAATAATGTAACCGAACGTGTGAAAAAAATACCAAAAAAATCTTTATACCGAGTACTTTGTGAAAATTATTGACAATAGAATAAAGTGATGTACTACAGTTTTATTGAGGATATCAATATCTATAAAAAAATCCATGATAGTGTATGTCTGACTGTTACGTTACAATAACTACTTTTGTCTGGTAACTGGTTCTTCCAAAGCAAAGCGAGGCCAGTTTCTAGTAGTGTTATAATTTAACACCACGTAACTTTAATATGTAATACGAACTGTTTTTGAATCGGTCCCCCGGGCCCCGTCGGTCCGGCCGAGTACAAAATTGTTTTTGTCTCCTCACTATATTATTATTGTGGTAACACTGAAGAGAACTTTTCACATGTTAACACATTTTCGATGTTGTTACTCATGGGTCGGCAACCTTTTTAGTCAGTAAAGGCTTTTGGTGTTACCGAAGTCCACGGGCAACTCTGATCACATTCCATCGGAGTCTGGCCATTTGCCGGCTATTTTTATAAACAATTCATTGTCCTAGTAAACCTAAATGTTTGGATGAAGATGGATGTTTGATCCTTTTTGAAACAATAACTAGTGGAAGGAATTAAATGAAATTTGGTATAGAGATAGACCTTACTCTGAAATTACACATAGGCTGCTCTTTATTAACATACATACCACGCGGGCGGAGCCGCAGACAAAACCTAGTTCAACAGGATTTTAAGAACCAGACTGTAAACCCTCCGAATACGCAAGTAGTTATTACAAAAAGAAATCTTATTTATATTTAACTCGTAATTCTAAAGCCATATTACAAAACCGCTCGCTTAATTAAGGCGGGGTGTAAATAAATAAAAATATGTAAAGTTGTTCTACACGAAGGACTGAATAAATACTAGGGAGAGTTTAGTATGAGCGTAATTAAGTGGGTGTAACTTTTATGTTAATTCTAGGTTCGAAAATTGCACATCTAAGAGTTCTAATCCCACTAATATTATAAATGCGTAATTTTGTGAGTATGGATGCAGGTTTGTGACTCCTACGTAAATGTAAATGTAGGTTCGTAATATAAATATGCCTAACAAATGTTTTCTCTTTCTTTCTTTAGGCAAAAATGATCGAGCTTTAAACGAAATTTGGCACAGATTTAGGTTGTAGTCTGGAATAACACATGTACTGCTATTTAATAATATAGAGCAGAGGGAACCGGTCGGACCGTACAAAATTATAAATTTCTCTATTTTTTCAACGAATTCGAAAAAGTAGAAGGTACTCAATTCGTGTGTATTTTATTTTTTATATGTTATCTCAGAACTTTTTTCATGTGTGAACCTTTTTTAGTAATTATTTTTTTGGTCGAAAGCTGGTGCTGGTCATGTGGTTCTATTTTTGAGCGACATCCAACGAGCGGTTTTGGAGTTATTCTTACTTTTTATATTTTTCTTTTCGTTTTCACTATAAATGCGAAAGTTTATAAGGATAGATGAATGGATGTTTGTTACTCATTCACATAAAAAGTACTAAATGGATCTGAATGAAATTTGGCACAGAGATGCTTGAATAACACACACATGCTCTTTATGAATTTACCGACCACGCGCGCGAAGCCGCTGGCAAATACAAGTTTATAATAGTCTAAACAACCAGAAACAGGCAAGCTAGATAAACTAAGATCATAAAGCACCAATTAGCCTGATCTAAACAATCATGTAACATTCTCAATTCCCACCATTACTGGTGTAGGTGTAACGTCAGTGGTCCGGCATTGTCAACCAATCACAGCTGGAATTGGCCTATTGTGGCAGCCTACCTTCACTGGACGGAAATCAGCGCTAATGTCAGGTAATAAAGTTGATATTGTTGTGACAATCGGAGGATATCACCGCCATGGACAGGGCTGTGTTAGACACATCTTCGGCATTCTTGCAACCCATAAGTGTCTTACTGGGCTCGGTCACAATCACGTGGCATAAGCCATGGTCGACCAAGTGCCTAGTGCAGATCGGTAGACTTCATACACCTTTGAGAACAATGCAGCATTCTCAGAAGTACAGGTTTCCTCATGATATTTTCCTTCTTTGATGAGCACATAACTTTGAAAATTATAGGTGATTTGATTTGAAGCCAGGAAATCCTCTTCGAAAGACCAATGTCCAAACCCCTAGGCATATCATATATCAATATTATAAACGTATCTTAAGTTTATGCTATTAATGGCCCACTAATGAGCATAGGCTTCATGACTGAGAGGCCTAGAGCATACTCCACGCTGCTCCAAAGCGGAATAGTCGAGATATTTTTATCGTGAAATATCAATTTCTACCAAGAAAAAAAAACTATAGAAATAAACTTATGCTTCAAAGAGTATAACAGAAAAATAGCAGGAAAAAGAGAACAATTAGATACTGACTGAAAACATTATTAAAAACTATATTCCTCACGATAAATTATAAATAAATAAATTACATACGTAGAAATGAATATCTATTAATATGATTTACATTCATTCATTCAATTAATTCATTCCTTCATTTACCATTAACTGACCAGAGAACGAATACTAATTTCATAAAAATCACTCAAGTATCTGCCCCGAGAATTGTACTCGACCGTTTCATAGACAGAGTTAACAAAGCTACTGAGCGTGTCATGAGGAAACCCCACGACATACTGTAGTCGCTTGTCACCTGACCCCAGCGGACGCTGCACATCATCTGTCAAAAGTGGCGTGATCTGCAGGGAATTGGAAACTGGAATAGACAAAGTGACAGGAGCGGCCAGTGGCGTGACAAATTCGGCAGGCCTGTGACAAATTCATTGGTTAAGGCCCCAAGAAAATCGTGACAACGCAATTTCACTAAGATGGTTTTACAAGAGTAACATTGTGTTCCATTCTAGTTAAATAACAAATTTTCAAAATCTTTTATATTATTTCGTACTATTAAGATGAATAAAACCACGCCTTGAATGACATTATTTTTATTTTAAACTGTACATTGAATAAGCAATTATAATATAAAACTTTAAAACTACTCAAATGTCAAGAATGAAATCAGCGCGTCACACCGCGTCAGTAAAAATAAAATAAAAAATTGACAGGCCGGTTGGTCTAGTGGTCAGTGAACCTGACTACTACACCGGAGGTCGTGGGTTCGATTCTCACCCAGGTCAAACTTTTCTGTGATGAACAGGAATGTTTGATCTGTGTGTCTGGGTGTGTAATAGAAATAACTATTTAAGTATGTATTTAAAAGTGTATATGTATGTTTATCAGTTGTCGGATCACCATAGCACAAACTCTAACGCTTAGTTTGGGGTCAGATGGCCCTGTGTGAGTTGTCCAAAGATACATATTTATGTATACATATCGACGACGGAAAACAATAAGGTCGTAGCTCTTAATTGGTATTAATTTTTAAATACGACAGTATGTATATAATTACGTTTATTATAGATATATTTTACTAAGTATTTCTATTTTCGAATATGTGTGTATATATAAATGCTAAAACAGTAAAGGTGCAACTATATATACATACAGATATCAATCACGACCCACGTCGACACTAAGTGACGAAGTTGAGTTACAACAGGCGTGGTCGGTAGGTGGGTTACCACTAGTGGTACAAATTTCAAGCAAACTTTCAGGCTTCGGAGCTTCGGAGCGGCTTCGCTCGTTATCAGATGGCAGTCGATAGGCCTTGTCGGAGGCGTGATACATGATTTCCAGTTTAAAATCATAATAATATCCATCAAGTAACACCAAGGCATCACCGATACATTCCCGACTAAGAAAGTACCTAAAATTTAAATATTTTCTTCAGTAAAAACAAACTGCAACGCAGACTTCATAATTGCCTCCTAGCAGGGCTTTTGAGTAGTAATTACCCAAGTCTTACTAGTACTTCACAGTATTCTGAACGTAAACAAGCTATTTCATACAAAACAATAAATAACGAGCCAAAATAAAATACGAACGCTCGCTAAATTAATTATCTTGTTGCGATAAAATAAGGAAGAATAAGAGGATTAACAGCAAGGTACTGAGTAGAGAAAATTGGGAGCAAAACGGTTTAAGATTTCGTTAAGTTCATCTACTCAGTTATGATGCTAAATTTATTTGTTGTTCTTTAGTAGAAAAGAGATTTTTTGTAATAGGTTTTGGTAAATGTTACTGATATTATCTGATCATGTTGACTTTATACACTGGTAAATCACCTAGTCTTTAAGTCAAGAGTGAGTAGGCTTTTACTAAGTTAGTGCACTTCACCATCAAATACTAAATCGCCTCTTACCATCAGGTGGTATCGTAGTCAAGTGCTAACTTATATAAAAGAAAAAATAGTGGTGATAGCCTACTGTAGATGTTGGTCTCTCGAACAGGTTCAAATCGTGCGGCGCGCACCTATAATTTTCAGTTACTTGATTACTTGCTACGGTGAAGGAAAACATCGTAAAGAACTGCACTTCTAAGATTTCTCCATAAAAATTTTCGAGGATGTGTGAAGTCCACCAATCCGCACTTAAACAGCGTGGTGCACTATGACTTGTACTCCTCACATTTTTAGAGGAAACCCCAGCCCAGTAGTGGGACATCGGTTGCAATGAAGATCACACATCAGTTCTCGCGTTAGTACTCTGTCTAAAACAACCCTTTCATGTAAAGCAAAATCGTGTAGTCCTTTTCTGCCATCTTTGCAAAACCTTTATACAAATAAGTTGATGACAATGTCAGTTTTCTTATAAAAAACGTCACAATACAATACAATATACTTTATTGAGCACACTAGAAAAATACTTAAAACAATAAAATAAATAAAAACACAATAGGCCGTCTTATCGCTTTAATAGCGATTTTTTCCAGACAACCGTTGGGTGAAGGACTTAGTTGTCAACAAATAAAAAAAACTAAGCAGGTAGAGGTGCAACTTTATTGATTAAGCATTAATTATGTATATAAACACACATTTTTGAAAATATAAATACCTAGTAAAAATATATAAATATATTTAATAAACGTAAAAAATAAAAACGTAACATAAACGTATATAAAAACTGTTGTATTTAAACATGAATACCAATTAAGAGTACCTTTATGTGCCCTCCGAGGCCCGAAAGCGTTCTCGAAATTTATACCATATACTAATTTGCGAAAATTGTAGCGATAACCCACCTACCGACCACGCCTGTTGTAACCGAAATTCGTCATCTAAGGTCGACGTGAGTCATATATGTATGTATATATGACTAAAACGATAATATTACATAATAAAACGTAAAGCAAAAATGCTACAGCAATACAATATAAACTCTCCTTTTATGAAGTCACTAAAAAAAAATGTAGTTATACAATTGGTAATCATCAACTGATCTTGCAAGTTCCGAAAACACAATAAACGCCAAAACGACAACATGGGCCGCCGATGTGCTGTACTTAAATGCATTTCTACGAAAGTGACACCGTGATGAATCGATTCATTGTTCCAAAAACTCTTAGCTCAGTAGCCCATACCTTCTAGAAAAAGCCTCTTATTATATTAATATTATAAACGCTACCGTTTGTGAGGCTTGATAGATGGGTTGATGGATGGATGTTTGTTACTCTTTCACGCAAAAATTGAACGGATAAAAATGAAATTTGGTCCAGGGATAGATTAGTCTGGAATAACATAGGCTATTTTACTAACTCACTTTAACCGCGGGCGAAGTCGCGGTGGTAACTCGTGTCATATATTCTACTACCAAAAATTCAATCACTTGTTGCGCGGGCTTTCCCTGCAGTCGCATCTGTGTGTCGGTATCGAACTGATAAAGAATTTTCAAATATTGTGCTGTCATTACAAATATTCGACGCTTTCTGCATATGACTTCTTTCATGTATCGCATTTTGTGAAATCGCACCTTACCTTACACACTGCAAAACAACGAACGCTGTTGTATACAGATGGAAACCCTGTTATTTGTATACCGTTTTCAGTAAAAACAGCATTTCTGGACTATGAAAGATATGGCACGTTGTGAATGTTTGCATAATCGCGACGAGTATAAATTTCTTTGTTCCAATTTTAAATTCATAACGAAGGGTACTTTTTCGTTTTCAATGGAAGTCCATATTTTATTTGTTTATAGAATTTTAAATGTTACAGTTGAACCTTTTTTTGCTTAAACTTTTGTAGTTGCTTATGTTTAGGGTAAATATGTTAGTACAATAGCAGTAAGTCATAATAATAGTGAAACAAAAGATATTTAGATTTAATATGTTCGTTCGTGGAGTTATTCATCAAAGAAAAGGTCAAATGAAAGTGCCCGAATTCTTATATAATCCTTAAAGGTTATGAGGCGAGAGAACATATATAGAACGTAGAGAAACCTTCATGCTATAAACACATTATATCCGTTATGTTTGTCTTAGAGATCGATCACTGGCCAGCTGACTGTCGGTGACAGTATTCCATTTCAACTTATCGCCAGCTTGCTCCTTAATTTGGTCAAAATCTTAAAAAAGTAGCACGGCTATGTTGGTGATAGTGTCATGGGCAATGTTGACCACTTAATCGAAATTATATGTCTGTATCTTTAAAGAGGACTAGATTCGATTCGGTCATAACAATATCAAACGTGACCCTTATGCAATAAGTACGATACAATAAGTTTTAATCTAATCGTTACGTAATTACGTTTCAAAATGACGAATTCCAAACAAATACTGTACAATCAAGTTGATCGTTTCCTACATAAAGTTGGAGGGTCCGTTGACGAACTTGCCAATCTGGCTGGACAAAGTTTGGTGTTTGGCTAACACCTCGGGCGTTTCAGAATTTGGACGAAGAACATTGCTACAATAATAGTTGTTCCATAGCTCCTACTGAAACTTGTATACAGAAATAGAATATTTTGAATTGAAAAATATATACTGTTAAATTAAAATGTAAAATTTTAAAATTGCCTTCTGTTGATATAAAACTACATTAAATATTGAACCTAATTCATATCGCTGTAAATAGGCATAATTTGGGATGTAGGACCTCCTACATACCTGTATTCTGTATTCTGTCACGTATACCCATACGTGACAGAAAAAGCTATAAAGAGAAGAAGAAAGGTGCAGACTGAAATAAGAAAATATGTTTGGATTTTCTTAAGTATATTTTAGAAATGCATGACGAATAAAACAATAAGGTTTGAAGTGAAGAAGCCTTTACGAATATGCAGAACCAAATTGATCGTTAACGGTCACTATAAAAAAGAATGAAAGAGAGGTACTTTCTTATTACGTTTTTAATAATAAAGATAAATGTTTCAGTAGAAGTCCTAAAACTGATGTTAATGGTATAATAAACTGCGTAACGATCAAATAGACAAAGGTTTCATCTTCAACGAAATGTTGGGGTGAATATCCTGCATTAGCTATTATTGTATTTATTGCTTGCTGTTAATGTATCCGTTAAGTTTACGACACTTAAGTTGACGAATCAAAGAATTCAAAAACAAGTTTTATTTCAGTTAGTGCGCTAGTAAGTGATCTAAAATTTATAACCATTTTCAATGGGGACAAGTAAAGTCAAATTTGGGAAGGAGAAATCAAAGCCTCATAATTTTATGACAGCGTAAAGGCAGCAACATCCTTTTAGATTATGACTATCAATCAATATCAAGCGTAATGTCAATATCAATAACATTAGCTCCAGATAGAACGTACTTACTCAAGTTATAGCACGTGAGCAGCGCTAGTGTAAATAGAGTGTCTAAACTTCGAAGCAAATTCAGCATTCGCTGGATGTGCTGACGGAGTAATCCAATAAGCTACCAAAGTTGGTGATATGTTCTCGTATGTTCAAGATCTAACCAAAATGGGTTTTTGAATTAGAATGATAAATTAAAAAGGAAGCTTCTCGATGTATAAATACATTATTAAAAATACGAGCTGATCAAAATTGCCGTAGAATACCTTAACTGAATTATAATGGAATCATAAGGTACGAATTTGTAAAATCACAACCATATAATAGTTAATTCGATGCGATTCGAAGAATTTAGATAGTATCAAATGCTGTAATCAGACAAGGGTTGTTTTCTTAAGATATTGCATAGGTTAGTTTATATTGAAAAGCTATGGTTTTAATGCACTGGGCTGCTACAGGGTTTCTTTATACATTGGTATTCTTCTTCGTGATTATTGTTAATTTTAAAGTAGCTGAGTCAGTGTGTTACATTTCTAGATAACTGTCATTGGCGGTTGATGTTCAAGATAAAAATATTGTCATTGAGTTTGGTTTCTTAAATGCTAAAAGTATCGCTTTAGCTTCTCTCGGAGACATCAACACTTTCTACTTTGACTAAAATGTTCTCTCTTCAAAGACTCGAGAAGCACGAGGGCTTGTAAATACGATGAAATAAAATATTAATATTTCTATTCTTTTGTTTCAGGTAAATATTTTTATGTACTTAACATAACTAAATTGTAATTTCGAGTTGACAAGAAAATAAACAGATTCCACGTGATTCAATGCGAACGTACAGATAAAAGGTAAGTTTTTTTTATTGCAGACATTATGCTAATACGCGGTACGGTTACTTTGCTAATAAATTCGCAAATAGAAGCTATTACTGGACTAATATAGGCCTATTTAATCTCTTGAGACAAAAAGGTTAACATAATCACAACAGCGTTAGCATCTGAACGGCTTAATTGGTTTTGTTGAAACTTAGCCGGGATTACCTGCTTAATAAACTTTTCTTTCCCTTTTAAAGTACTTATAAGGATCAACGCTTGAAGTAAGCGCATCTGAGCTTACTATAACTTTAAAGTTATAATGAAATATAGAAAAAAGGAATTATACTGCGTTTACGCTTGTTTATCGATAGTCTCATTTATTCGTTTATTATTATTATACATTATTAGTTTTGGTATAAATCCATACAATAAAGAGAAAAGATTTGTATTTTGTTACTGAATAAACCCAAAAAGTATTAATTCGATTTCAAAAATTCTTTCACCATTAGAATGCTACATTATCACCGAGTGACATAAGCTAAATAAATATCTAGATAACGTTGTGTAATATATAAAGATAATAAAATGATGAACTGGCGGGTGCTCGGGCACTTGAGTGGCGGGGCGCGTGGTAAGCGGAGTGCGGGACATATGAAAATGTATTAAATTAACCGTATCATACATTCGCAAGTAATTCATATATGACATAGGGCAGCATTTTGACCACTACCCACCACCACAACCACACGGACAAAGTCACGGGCAAATGCTAGTGTCTTATAATGTGACAAAGCATTTATTTTTGCGTGAATGTGCCAGCAAATATCTTTGAAACTTTATGCCCAAGTCATTTGATCATAATACTGTTATAACATGGCAGAAAATACAGCACAGTAACAAAAATAAAAACACGATAACGTTTTGTTTCAAATCTTGAATCTGTTCATAAACATGCACGTACATTAGATAAACATTGAGTAATCGAAGACGATGAAAATTCTTGGTAGAACGCCGTTTATAAAGACCATATTTGCATAATCTGCTGCCTTTCATGTATTCCATTTAGAGACACGTCACGTTCAATCCAAATAAGCGTTGAAAAATATTAAGCTTATTTCCAACGGAATTAGGTTTTTCTGATCGGTATTCGTCGCAACGAGACGATGCTCGATTGAGTCAAATCGCATCGTCATTTGGGCACCAAAGGTGAATTCGCGAAGAGATGATCGCGAATGCGAAGACCGCAATAGCATATGCATCCACAGTAACTCAATATGCTACGTACGTGTTTGAATTGGAATGCAATCGCGACAGATTTAATGGTAATGTTTGAGTGGATTCTCAGCTATTCACTTTACTCGGATAGGGAGTGGATTAGCTAATATTTAGCGGTTTATGCGGAATCCATTTGCATAAGTGTTTTATTCGCGTTGAGTTCGCAATTTGGCTTGATTAACGGGGGCTTATTTTACTTCACTGTGATTTATCTTTTCAAGCTTCTTTAGATATTGTGTCTGATTCTGTACCTATAATTTGAATTCTACTGTATAAATATCTCAACAAATTTATTACAAACATATGTTGCCAGTTTATCATTAAGCAGATATTTCACCGCTTCAAACACACCAGTCTTTCTGCAAGAAAGAGAAAGAAATTGCCGCAGTCTAAATGTAATCCTAACGAAAGCAGTTCCGTCAACAATATGATCTATATCGCAAATGTTCAGTGCCAAGATTACGTAAAATCCATTGGCAAAATATCTAGAACTGGTTTACCTACTTTCGAATCTTCATAACCCATATAGTTCGTTTTAAATTTAGGAGAGGTCTTATCTTTCAGGAGGGTAACCTTCTATGTATCTCCGTGAACGAAACTTATATTTTGAGGTGGTTGCAATGTAACACAAGAATAAAGAAGTTAAGATTCGTTTGGATTTACTATATGTTAAATCGATAGTCAACGGGTTTGTAAACATTGTTGGTAATATTAAAACATAAAAATTAGACAGGCCGTTTGGTCTAGTGGTTTGTGAACCTTACTACTACACAGGATGTCGTTGGTTCGATTCCCACCCAGGTCAAACTTTTTTGTGATGAGCAGGATTGTTTTGTTCTGTGTCTGGGTGTATAATAGAAATGTCTATTTAAGTATGTATTTAAAAGTATATATCTATGTTTATCAGTTGCCTGTTCATCATAGTACAAGCTAACGCTTAGTTTGAGTTCGGATTGCCGTGTGTGAGTTGTCCAAAGATATTTATTTATATTTTCTATCCAGTTTCATTTTAATAAAACTCTTAAATGCAAATCTATTTAGGTCGATCATAAGATTCAAATTACATCGATAGAAAATGTTTATTTAAACAGGGATGGACTTTAAACCCAGATAAGGTCACAACATATCCTAGCAAAGCTGATCTAATCCAAATGACTTAACATGAAATGATTGGGGTTAATAGAGTCAGAACCCTGGATCAATCAGAATCAGATACGTTACTAGCTCCTCTGCAATAGCATCCAGCGCGTAAAATTCAAAGTATCAGCCACCGTGGTGCAGAAGCGTTGAAATTCAAGACTCCTCTCCACCGCGTCATGATTTGCAACGAGCGCTGGCTTAATATTCTAAAACGCGGCGCGTGTTGCATTCCCTCTGACAGATAAACTAGCTGCAGTCATACTGTAGAATATGATGCTTCCGTATCAGGAATAGCAAGTAGATGTAAAGGAGTCGTGTTTAATTTGTACCCTGATATAGAACATTTTCATCAGAGTTGGTGGAGAACTTTTTATTGCTCGCTTACGGTGGGTAATCTCACCGAAAAGATTAAATTCTGCGCACGAAAGCATGCCCTTGGAATGTTCTATAATTCTTGACAGACTAGTTCATTATGTCCCTTATCCGACATACATCGACAGTAGACGTGAAATATTCCGTTTATGCAAATCCTCATATCTATTCAGGCTACTGTTTCATTTAGCGCCTATTGTTCGCTGTAGAATAAGTAAATTGACCACGGAATAATACGCATCATGAAGAATATTAAATTGAGAACAACTTAATACTTTAGTAAGTTTTCGTACCTCATCGGATAATTTTCGCAGGACCTCTCTCTATGAAATAATTTAGGGGATAACAGAATTGAATTTTAATTTGTATCTATGTAATATATATAAAAATCAGAGATTTCTGACTAACTGACATAGTGATCTATCAACGTACAGCCCAAACCACTGGAGGGATCGGGCTGAAATTTGACATACAGATAGATGTTATGACGTAGACAACCGCTAAGAAAGGCTTTTGATAAATTCTTCCCCTAAGGGAATTAAATAGGGAATAAAACCTTGTCAATTTTTAACTGATTGGGCTGAACCCTTGCATGCATATAGCTACTATGACGTAGGCATCCCCTAAGGAAGGATCCACCCCATAATTAATAACAATACTACTTAACGCGAGCGAAGCCGCGGGTAAAAGCTAGTTCAAGCATAAAGACATGGTTAGACATGTTTTTTTAAAGTGAGGTGTCTGTATTATATGTGACTGATTTAAGTACAACAATTACTATCTATGTATATGTTACCCCAAGCTTATGCAATCAGTGAAAAGCCTATATCGTTTTAGGTTAGCGGTCACAAACAAACAGCGAATACACAATAGATTAAATAGAATAACCAACAAACAGACAAAACATATTTTAAATTTCAATTTATCTATATATACATATAAATTAATGTTTGCTTATCCTCTATCGACTCTAGAATGGTAGGAGATAGATCATCGCTGTTTTTAGCAACTACGAGTATGTTCAGAATTATCTGGAAAAGGGTTTAGTTCCAAAATGATATCGATCAGACACATGTACATATAGGAGCTTCTGGCAAAGGAACGCTTTAATGGTTAACAAGATACGTACGAAATTGTGTGTCCAACAGCCCGTTCCATAGCTTATGTCAATCCACAGCAAAGCCTGACCTGGTACAGCTAGTCATATACATATAAATCACATTCAAGTAAATAAATTAATTCGACAAATTTAACAGCAAATAAATATGCAAATTCAATTAAGTGCTGATAAAAAAATTATTCGTACATTCAAAAACTGTAATCGATAAAGAATTGGCTTTAAATTTTTTTCACAGCAAATAAATATGCAAATTTATTTAAGTTTTAATAATTATTTATACAAATAAAAACTGTCATCTAGACACAATCTGCTGAATAATTGTTTCACAGTGAATAAATATGGAAATTCAATAAAGTATTGATAATAATTGTATTCATACATTCAAAAACTGTCATCATAAAACAATTGGTTGAAAAAAAGAAAGCAAAAGAATAAAAGAAAAAAACGATAGCAAATAGGCCCATGATTAGTATCTATTTAAAGATGTCTTTTGATATAACTAAAGCCAGTCAACGACCTATTATGGAGTTAACCGTGTGATTAATTATCGGCTATATCTTACTTTCAATGGGTACTTGAAATGGACAAAACCGTTTAACTGCATGAAGTCTATATCTGTTCTTTGTGGTAATGTTACATAAGCTTTGTTCATTGAAGAGTTATTTGTGTAATTTGTACCGCTACTGCGAAATATTTCTTGGTTGATTTTTGGATAATATCGCAATATACTTTTGGATAGTTATATTAAATTGATTATATACATATACATTGATTGGATACATGGATAAATATGTATATATACAATGTACAATCCATGGATAAATATGTATATATATACAATGTACAATACATGGATAAATATGTGTATACGGTTTATTTAAATGATGAGTTTAATTCTCCGCCTTATTTCGGTCCTATCCCGAGGTATTTCTTTGAGAGTAGCTCCTGAAAATCATATATGAGAGGAAATTCAATGTTTCATTTATTAGTTATAATAAATAATTATGTTATCTATTCTGATAATTACAAATATTTGATTTGATATGGGTAATTTATCCCATTACTTAGCGATCACGTAGGATTTTATTTATTTATTCAACGAATAAGTTGTACTATATTAACTGTTTACAATAATAGTTACATTCTGCCAAATTATAGAATAGTTTGTCGGCAGTATAAAACTTAATTTGGTCTTTATTTGTTTGGAACTTGTCTATTCTATCCCGGTGTGTTCGAACTTTAATTCTCACTCTAAATTCTTAATCTAGCAGGAATAGATATATCACGCGTGATTATGTATGTGACTGTTAATAAGTCAAGTAATACCGGAAGTAATCTATCTTAGATTATAAATGTTACTTTCTATAAGGAACTCGAAGTTTAATATTGGAATTTTCCTTGAACTACTTTTTAAAATGTAGTACTACAACTCCCTTTTAGTATAGACAAATATTTAGGTATTCAACTAATATTATTAATGTGACAGGTTCTAGGATGGATGAATCTGCATAAAATGAACATATATACATATATAACATCGGGATTTATGTACTCTGAAATTACAGATACAATTTTTTTTATATACCAAGCGAACAAGGCCGCGGACGTCGGCTAGTTATACTAGTATGAGATATTTAAAAGCTTATTTTGCTTAATACATTTGGATAAGTTTTCGTAACACGGCTGATGTTTTAAACATAGAAGTATTATAGCAGTATTATCCGATTTCATAGGAATTAATGTATAGGACGATAGAATTAATTAATATTTATTTATTTGTACCCGTAATCTGCAAGGAGACTACTAAAATTATATGGTTAATGAATGACCCCATTACAAGTGAGTCCATATCTTGGTATATTTTTAACAATGAGTTATCTTTATTAGGCATTTTACAAATTATAATCTATTTAGAAGTAAATTTTGTTTTATTTAATGACTACCCAAATTCTATCGTAAAATTTAATGATTTAACTCTATAGTATTTTTATAACTTTTGGCGCGACAACAAGCTGGTCAAGTGCGGACTGGATTTGACACATCTTTAAGAACATTACGGAGAATTCAGGAGAGTCGGTTTTCACACGTTGTTTTCGTCCGTAGCAACTGATAATCAACTTCTGATATGCTCATAACATTAACATTGAAAATTAGAAGTGTGTGCTTTTATGAACCTAGGACTTCCCGTTTGAGACACCAACGTCCAAACCACTAGGCTATCGTTGCTTAACATAACTACTTGTAAGCACAAGATTTATTGAATTTTATTCAATTACTAATACAGAAAAAGACATTTATTCTTTTGAAGAACATATGGTATGTTGCAAGATAATATGTCCCAGAGACAAATTGCCAATAGATGAAGCAATCCAAAAATGTAACCGAAACATATCGCATCCATCCAAGGTTGTGGCGTTGACGAAAAGAACATTAGATTTCAACGACAATTATCAAGTCAAGGTGAAGTGAAGGAAAATTATGCGAGAGAAAATACATAATTATGTAAATAACTCTTACTTTTGTTGTTATGCGGGTTTGAATTTAAATTACACTTGTCTGAGTGAATTTGTATGTTCCTACATCTTCTCACTGCAACCGGTAACTGAAACCGGTAACTGTAACCGGTAACTGAAACCGGTAGCTGTAAAATGTAGCTGTAACCTATAAATGAAACCTTTAACTAACTGTTAACTGTAACCCGAACTGTAACCAGTTACAGTACCTATTAGCGGTAATCTGTAACCGGTAACCTGTTACAGGTTACGGTTACTACCAAGACTTGCTGGGCGTAGTTTGGTGTCAGAGAGTGCCTGATCGCGGTCCATCCATCAAAAGCTTTGAGATAAACTCATGCACTAAGATGTGGTGGCATTGACAATACTGACAACACAATACTGATAACCCGAAGACAAACATCCATGTGTTGGTGACCCATGTGAAGCAGGTGTCCCAGGTTCAATGACATTATCTAACTTGGCAAATAGTTTTGTAACCGTTTTTTATTTAAATAAGAGTGTTCTTTACGCAACTGCATCAGAAGGAGAGTAATGTTTTTCGAATGTATGCATGTTTGTATATGTTTGAATGTATGTATGTTTGTATTTTTTGTGGCGTGCCCTACAGCCCAAACGGAAGAGCAGATTTTGGATAAGTGTCGTTGAATACGACAAAATTGTGGGGTTATATAATATATCAAAATGGCGACCAAAAATGAAAAAAGTGAATTTCGATTTTTTTTTACCTAAATGTCGTTATTCAATGGAAGGTCAGAAAAAGACCATTTCAAAGAT
>DWJZ01000165.1:0-40358 GCA_018249125.1 Asbolis capucinus
GAATAGGCTCCGAAACTACTGGACCGATTTAAAAAAATCTTTTACCATTAGAATCCTACATTATCCCTGATGAACATCGGCTATCTTTAATACGAGAAAAAATAGGGATCCGTGTGAAAATTTCGACAATGTAACCCAACGTGTGAAAAAAGTACCAAAAAAATCCTTTTATCGAGTACGGTGCGGAAATGTTTGACATTAGACGAAAGTGATGTACAGTTTTATAGAGGATATAAATATCTTCAAATAAATCCGTGATAGTGTATGTCTAACTGTTACAGTTGTCTGGTAACTGGTTCTTCCGAAGCGAAGCGAGGACATTTTCTAGTTTGTTGTAAAGTGCTTTAGACTGTATTAAAATGTTACTGCATGAATACTGTCGACAGGCCTGTTGGTCTAGTGGCTAGTGAACCTGACTGGTGCGACAAAGGTCGTGAGTTCGATTCCCACTAGGACTAACTTTTCTGGAATGAACAGGATTGTTTGTTCGGTGTAAAAGTATATACATATATGTATGTATTTAAAAGATATAAAAATATATACATATACGTTTATCAGTTGTCTGATCACCATAGTACAAGCTAACGCTTAGTTTGAGATCAAATGGCCGTGTGGGAGATGTCTTCATATATATATATATTATATATTTACTGTGAGCCAGATTTCCAACCAATATTCCGCTGAACATCAAACCTGTTTTATAAAATACCACTTCTTTTATGAAGTATTTTTGCACTGAACGAACCGATTTTCTTTGTGTTGCGGTTAAAATTACCCTCGTGCCAGTGACACTTGAATAACACTGACCATTGATATCTTCGCATGAAAAGATGCATTTTTATCGACGTCAAACAATGTTATGCTATGTAATAACTACGCTATCCAATAGCTTGGTGATTTGAACGTTGACGTCCTGGGTTCAAACCTCGCGGCATGCCACTCGAATTTTCAGTTACGTGCGTATCAGAGGTCGATTATCCCATACTACGTTAACGGACCCATAACCGTTGGGGAAGAAAGGTCCTCGAATGGAGACCATGCCGCGGAAAACGGAGCACAGGGCGCCCCCGGACCAGGTGGACTGATGACCTCATGAGCACAGCGGGCATCATTGGATTCAAAAGGCTCAGGACTGATCAGAGTGGCGCAAATTAGGAGAGGCTAACAGTGGACGAGTAAAGGCTGACAGATTAATGGATGACGGTTATGGAAAACATCGTGAGGAAACCTGGACACCTGAGAGTTCTCAAAGGTGTCCACCGATGCGTACTTTGCCAGCGTGAAGGACTATGGCTTGACCCATTCACGTGGAGGGGAGACCCGAGCCCAGTAGTGGGAAAATTATTGAATGTAAAAAAGGTTGGTACATGAATTAAAAATCTTCAAAATGGTGCAGGATTCATTTCCTTCAGGACCGATGTTGCACTGGCGTTTGCTGTTGATAGTGACCACGGAACATCACAACGGTCACATCCCCCTCGACTAATAAGATATCACGTGTATTTGTTTCCGAAAATAATACAAATACTTTTTTAATTTCTTAAGCATTTTTTCAAATATCGTTCCCTGTTTAAAATATATCTAGTAAAATACATGTAATCTGGTGGAGTACCGCGACGTAACACAAGAGGAGAGGAGGTGTGTAAACCGCTCAACGTAAACGCAACTGTAAAGTTGCTATAAAACGACACGATCATTGTACAAAGCCCTTAGGTTATGGAAATGGCTAGTCTGATACTCGTAACTATAAATTTTGGATAGCTGTTCAAACACAGAGATGCAAGCTCAATTTGTGAAGTTGTTCACACTGCAGTATCATCATTTACATGTTAGTACTCTGCTTGTTTTACACTGAATATTTTGCACTGAATATTTTACGAGTCGTAACTAAGATGCTGAGGATATTCGACACTGTAATCGGATGCGATATCCGAAATTAAATTTTATGAGTTACAATTAAAGTTTTGAATCATTCCGGTTGACGTGTGTTTTGTGATAGGATACTACTATTCTATTTCCATTATATTTCTAAAATTCCTTAAAAATGTAATATTCGTAATAGAAATAATTGGCTAATACCTTTATTTCATCCAGGTAAACTCACCTGAACTAGTGTAGGTACCACATAATTTGTATACCCAGAACCAAAATTTATAAGGGTTTTGTATTTTTGGAGTGAACTATGAAAGTCTTTGTTAACGACAAATATTTCTGCGATTCAAACCGCGTGCACCGGTTACACAAAATAATAAATAATCGAAGTAGGTGTGTATGTTAATTTTAAATATCATTGTATTTCAATTTCCGTAAGTTATTAATCTGTAAAAACATTTCAGTGATCATCAAAAACAATAAGCCCTAGTTAATTCCCAAACCTCAAGTTCGATCTACGCTCAACTGCTCAGCGGAACTGCCGCCAATTTAGGGAAAACGGTTTAATGGAGCCTATGACATCGGATGTAGTCGACGATTGTCATCTATCAAATGATAGGGTGGGCGCCGCAGGTGCAGAATTGTTTATGAGCGGAATTGAATGAACCTACGATGGATCCGGCGGGGAGATTGTACTGCGTTCTCCCTCCACGCAAGCTTGCAGAGATGCGCGCGCATATATTCACCGACACGCTCCGCGGGAATCAGTCAATCCCCGAACGGCGTGCATGACGCCAGGCTGGTATTGTGAGCAGACACGTGTTACACTCGACACGCACGCTTCGCGCGCGACTTCGAAGGGCCCAACTCAAGGTATCGTAAATAACATACAAGTATATTTATTTTGGAGGGAGCGCACAGTCGGTACGTCGTGTGGGCCGCTACGTTCGGTACGACCACGGGTGCATACCATCAGCCAGTTGCACTGCGAATTGCATCATAACGGCCAAAATACGCGTTGCCATAACTTGCGCTCGCGATTCTTTTATGTTGCTATGCGATTTTATTCACCACCATTAAACCCACCCATTAAATCATTCCGAAATATTATTCCGTGGCCGTATTAACGAATGAGGGGCAAATACCTTGAAATTTTAATTTGAGACGACCTCACGTCAGATGCTTGTACTTTCGTAAGATGCCAGTTTTTTATCAAACTCGCTTTAATTTGACCCGATTGTGAGAGAAAACTGGTAGTTCGGTCGGTTGTTAATTATATTACACACTCCTTGTCGCTAACGAGTTGGTTAAAAAAATATAAATCGTGTGTTTATGGAGAATTTTTACTTTTAAAGTGGAAGTTTTTGAGATGCATAAAAGTGATCGGTGAAGTAAACTTGTTGCGAGGAAATCGTGCGAAGAGTGGCCTTTGTATCGAGTAAATTACTATTCTGGGTCAATCGTATGCCCGGTACCCTAATAATGCGTAGGCACTAGCGTGTAGCGCAGGAAACATCGTCATTAAGTTTGAGCGCGTTCCCGGTCGCTTTGTTGTAATATAAAAGTTGTCTAATGGCCGCGGCGGCACTCGGCGCAGTGCTGTAACACAACCCCCATCTTGACTCCCGCTTTATCTTATAAATAAGTGAGTTATCGAATAATTGTTGTAGGTACTATTATTGTTGGTTCGTAAAAGACAAAGATTGTTTTTTTGTGTTAAAAATGTATCTAGCTTCGTTGACATTTGCTAAAAATTCTGCATAAATCAATGAAATTAAAATTTCTGTTAAATTTAAAATTTAATTATAGGTACAAACTAAATATAAGATGATAGAGAAGTATTAATGTCGATGTAATTTCATTTAATAAAATTAATAATGAATAAGTATTTTAGCAAAACCAAGTTAAAGCATTCTTCCTACACAATGAATGGTATAAAATAAGTCGTTACAAACCTATTTGTCTCATTTTAGGTGCAAGAAATATGTGCTGGTAGGTACCTTGTTTCATTTATTTATCAATCTACCTTCATTATAGCAATATTACTTTATTAACGACTAAAAAACGACGTGGAACTTTACATAACAACCACAATAACAAACCCATTATTTACGTAAGTAATATATTTCGTTTTTATTTTCGTATTAACTTATATCAAAAAGATTTTTTGATTTTTGAAATATGCTTTTTGGGCTTTATACGTAAAAATAACTTATTTATGGTAAAAAGAATAACAATATTTTGATAACAGACGTCAAATGAATTATTCTGAGAGTGAAAAGTAGGGATTACCTTTGTAAAAACGTAAATTACTCTAAATTTATACCAGAATAAAGTATATAATTTCAAAAAATACCATGAAGTGTAAAGTACCATGTAGATCAATTTTAGATAAATCTGACGAATGCGTGTGAAGTCCTCAATTCCGCACTTGGCTGAGGCGGTGGCCAGTCTGGACTATGGGTTGTAAAATTCACATTGTCCATGGTGACGGAGTGACGGAACAAAGCAACATGATGTAATAAAGATTGTAATTTATACTGAGCACTGCATAGCAAAGTCATAAAATAAAGGAAAACTTTATTTATTATTATAATAAATTTTCCGCCAGAGAGAAGATAGCTAAAATTTTTAATAGGCTTAACTTTGTGTTGTTATAAAGCAGATTATATAATATTGTTTATAGACAATATCATGTTACGCTGTGATAACAGGATTGTCTATTGATTTTTATTTTTTTTAATTATTTTTTATTAATTTATATAACCTCATTCGAATAGTTTTATTTCTCTTTTATTATGCCTGTTAGTTCCGGGGAATAAACGATTTGTATTAAAATAGCACGTGTATTTTATTGAGTAAAACTAGAATATCCATCAATCAGTTATAGAATTTTCCGTAGAACAAAGAATAGTCTTATAATACTGAATAGTTAATGCTGTTTCTGTAAGTGATCACAGTTAAGTGCAAAAATTATAATAAACCTTAAAATTAAAATACATTAAAGTGAAATAAATCATTATGTTCTATGTCATAGATTTAAATCAGTCACCGCTAACGTAGATAAGCTATTTATTTATTATTTTAAATGTTAATATAATCTTAAATTTTCATTAAATTATTTAAGGGAAGAAAGAAAATTTATTCTGAAATGTTATGACTATTATTATTATAATTAATGTCGTAGTACCGACGGTGTTCGTCAGCGGTACTTTCAAGAAGGAAGTAGATATGCATACATACTGAAGTTATACTCTTTCCTCTATACGGGCTCAATTGTCTTATATCCTTTAGTAGTATACTCCTACAGGGATGCCCTTACAAAGTTTCATTCTGTCTTTAATTTGGTTGTAAGACTGCTACCATTTACAAATTCAGTAATTGATAGAAATTGGCCTCGCTTCGCTTTGGAAGAAGATTGGATGAAATCTATCCTATAATCATTCTCGTCATATAAGCTACAAACATGTGCAATTGTGTCTAAAGTGGTCCAATGGTTTCAAGAGTTGCCACATACATTTTAACCTATTATCCCATGGGAACAAAGCAGTTGTCTGGAATAAAAAGTATCCTATATTCGTTGCTCTTACATAAGCTACAAACATGCTAAATTTCATTTAAATTGGTCCATTGATTTCGGAGTTGCCATACAAATTTTTACCTGTTATCCTGCGGGAATAATGCCATTTTCTGGGATAAAACTTATCCTATTACTATTCCCAGGTTTTAAACTTCGATTTTGCCGAGTTTGATCTAAATCTGTCCTGTGGTTTTTGCGTGTAGCACGAACAGATTTAAACAATAAAACAAAAAAAAATGTTTTGGTCTCTATACCGATAAAAAAGCGACAAAATTTTCAAAAAATGTTTAATTTATCGAATTGATCCTATCAGACTTTTATTAAACGGGAAATAGTGATTTCAAACCATCCAAGAACGTTTCAACCAATTCTGTCCAGCCGTTTAGGAGATTAGATGACACATAAGTACAGAACGGTGCACACGCACGTACGATAGAATTATATGTATTGAGATATTAGAAATTGCTCTCGTTTCGCTTCGGACCAATTGCCACAAAAAGTAGTTATTATGACATTACTGTAACAGTTAGACATAGAAATGGTATCGCGGACTTATCTGTAGATAAGGATGTCCTCTGTAAAACTGTAAAAATGTTGCTCTATTGTCAATAATTTCCGCAACGTACGCGATATAAGGATTTTTTTTCACACGTTGGGTTACATTATCTAAATTTTCACGCGGATCCCTATTTTTTCTCGTATTAAATATAGCCTATGTTCATCAGGTATAATGTAGGATTCTAATGGTAAAAGATTTTTTTTAATCGGTCCAGTAGTTTCGGAGCCTATTCAATTCAAACAAACAAACAATCAAATCTTTCTTCTTTATAGTATTTGTGTGGAACATTATTACAGTTTCTTTGTTTATGTAATGAAATTGATCTAAAACTTCTACAATTAACTTTTTTATCCATTATCAAGTAATTATTATTTTATTTCGTTAACAATGCAATTGTTTCGAACATAATATATAATTTCATTTCGATCGTTCAATTATAATAGAGGAATGTCCTTTTGTTGGAGAATGGTTAACATGTTATCAACAAAAGAACCAGTGTCGACGTTTGTTGCATTAATCATTAATTAAATTTTGTTGCAATAAAGCACTAAGGTCCTTGGGAACAGAATACTTTTTCTGTTGTACAACGTTTGGTTTTGAATTATGAAATAACTGTTGCAACGTTGCTCTTAGTTACTATAACCTAATGTTTTGTCCGAAAAGTATCATTGGATGTACGGCTTTAACCCACTGATTTCTATATATATAAAACTGGATTCACTGACATCTTCGCACAGAAACGTCGGCCTGATATTGGCGCTGTTCTATGTTAAAATGTTGTCGCCATATTGACAACTGACAGTCGCCATATTGCATTAAATGTCAAATCACCAGACACCAATAGAAGCAGTTCTTATGACAAGCTTGGTGGAAGTCCACCAAAGTCATAAGCAAATGTGATTTTAAATATAGTGTAAGTTTGTATGGAACATCATGTCCATTATACATGTCAGTTCTTCATATAATTAGTGTGCCACTACTGAACACGGGTCTCATGACTGGTGAGTATCAAACATTCTGCTACGGCCCAATACTACTGCACTGCCCCTTCGTGACCAATTTAATAGTTTTAAACGGATGCTGGTTCCATTAGCTAAAACATAATATGTATGAATAGTATATATATATATATACACACACACACACACACACACACATATATATATATATATATATATACACACACACACACACATATATATATATATATATATATATATATTAATACTATAACTTTTGTATCGCCGATTTAGTCACTATTTTAGTGCGGATTAAAGGAGTTGCTGCTAAGGGAGATCAGGTTGCGACCCGATATATTATTTTGAAGGCCCGGTTGTGACCCGGAAAATGGGACACGCTGGTCTAGAGCATACTTCACGCTGCTCCAATGGTGGAGTGGTGGCCAATTCAAATGTTTGAAGTTTTTATGCCGCCTAAAAAACTTCAACATGGCTTAACGATTGTTTTAATAGCAGCCTGAATCGTCTTTTCGTGCCCTCCGAAGCACGGAAACGTTTATGGTATTATTGCCACTATCGTTCATCCATCCTCTTACCGACGGCGCTCTCTGTTGTTTAACTTATCTGATCACCTATAATCGTCACAAGCCGTCTGTCTCCTAGGGTACTATCGTTTTGTGTTGGTCTGTGGTATAACAATTTGTCCCGGGAACAGAGCACAGATCACGCTAAGCTGATACGAGCTAAGCTAAGCTGCACCAGCAGCTGTACATTTACGATTGAATAGAGCTCAATCGACCCAAAGCTTTGTTGTATTCCAATATCAATATATTACCACTTTATACCCAGTTCAGAATATAAATTTTGTATTTTGTTAATATTTTTATTAATAACTAACCGAATAATAAAAGACATCCATCTTTTGAAAATAAAACCTACAAATTACAAATTTTCTCAGCAAATACAGTTCTTACTCAGCTGATCTCTCTAACATTAAAATTAAATGTCGGATAAAATAATTCTAATGTTAAAACAATAAAAAGTAGCTTAAATAAGTCAAAGACCTTAAAGGGAATTATGTTTAATATCAATCATGTTTAATATCAATCATGTTTAATAATACGAGAATTCATTAACCGATTGCATTTTGTAATATATTTACAATCTCGTAGTCTTAAAAACTGTAGCACTTTATGGTTAAATATTTTTTTTGCATCATATCTCTTTGTCTTTAAAGTTCATACGATAGTATCTACCCACATCATTGAAACAATCTTTGTATTAAGTGCGTGCTGCATTTAAAATGACCGTTTATAATGGGATGTCTAGGCCTACTAGGTGTCGACATATGAGTAATAAGTCATAGTTGATTATTTCATAAATTATGAAACAAATTAACTTTTTATGGTGTAATTACCGATCTGTATTTGACCTGATTTTTATTTGGACGCACATAGCTTTTAATAAACATTTGTTTATTAAATTGTTTATATCATCAACACAAAATAAATCAATTTAGAGATGTGTGATTAAGGAATAGAATTGTTAACTACGACATAATATCATAATAGACGCCATATTAATGTGCATTCTAGTTAAGTACGCGGTATATAAGCGGAGAGAAGTATAAAAAAGCGACAAAATAATGCACCGTGATTGATCCTTTCAAAATTTCCCGTTATGATAAATCACAACTGTCCATCTGTACATCCTCCGTTCAACATGAGGCCGATAGGTCCAATATATAGCCAGACACAGTGGGCCGTAGACGAGTTCTTGTAGGTCGTCTATTTTCTTCATCAATAATCAAGCGTTAATATTAAAAACATCGTTCAATAAATCTATGTGTCGTTATAAAATATGGAGCCCGCATTAAAAACCGTTGAAAATAATTACTAGCGAGTTTGTTTGTAGTGGCAACACTGTCAAATTAATTAATTACGGATTGAGCGCGTTGGACGGTAAATTAAACACATAGTTTATAATAGTTTTAGTGGACGTGATTTTGGTACGTACCTACATTTTTTTTTTAAACGCAGAATATATTACCTTTTTTTTCGAAGGGGAAACCGCACTAAAATACCCCCCGGTGGCCTTCCTACGTGGAGGACTCCGGGACCTCCAATGGAACGCTACAGGAGTCCTTCTAGCGTGATGCCCAATGTCGGGCCCTTCCTGAGAGGGACTTAAAGTCCCACACATGGCTACCCAGTAGCGGCCCGCAACCCCGAAAGCCCCCTTCTCGTCAGGCAGGGGATACCGTGACCCCTATTCTATTCCTGAGCTACAGGGGTAGAATATATTACCTACTTCAGTTATTGTCACATATCGATGGTTCCTATGTTAGAGCCAATGCACTAATGTGAGCAGTTTCTACAGATGTGCCGACTATGTCTTTGGCCGACTAGCCGACTATTCGGCTATGAAATTATACATTAACTATTATTATTTGACAGCCCGGTTGGTCTATTGGTTAGTGAACCTGACTGCTACGCCGAAGGTCGTGGGTTCGATTTCCATCCAGGTCAAACTTTCCGTGATGAGCAGGAATGTTGGTTCTGTGGTTGTTGTAACATTGCCCTATTGGAGTATTGGAACCCAACTGTTCAAAGAATCAAGTGTAATTTCCTCTAGTTCTCCAACACCCGGTTCTCTAGCTTTTTCACTTTTTTGGGTAAAATATTTGCTTTTACTATAATTAAAGACACGCACTGATATGGTTAACTTAATTTAATGTGTCGTAAAGTTTATGCAAAGTTGCATTATTTTCAGCAATATATATAAATTTTAAACTTCGAGAGCCTGTGTAGAAAAATAAATAGTAATAAGTTGCCAGCGTCAGTGCGCGATTACAATGTGTCTTCAAGTCAAGAGTGAATAGGCTATTACTAAATTAGAGCGCTTTACCATCTAAGACCACATTGCCTCTTACCATCAGGCGCGAAAGTGGTCAAGCGGTCAACTTATAAAAAGTAAAAAAAAGTTATGATTTTGTACAAATATTAAAATTTGCCTTATTCAAAATTAAATATTTCGGGAATTTTAAGTACAATTTCTTTGTGTAGTAATGTACTAAGTTAGTAGATATCGACGATGGAAAAACAAAAAGGCCGTATCTGTTTAGAGCAACGCTTCGAGTTTCGCTCTTATTATTCTCCATATAAGGACGAAACTCTCATGAGCCTTTCTAAAAAGATAGGACCATTTTTTTCGGCGTCAATATTGTAAAAACATACGTTACGTATTGTTTATATACAAGAATGAATCACGTACAATTACACTATAGTAAAAATGAGGCTAATCGAGCGGTCAAGTTAATTTACAAATGAAATCAACACAAAACCAGTTACACAATTAGCTGTAAACAAAGAGAAGCACGAAGCCAAGTATTCGTAAACATATCGTAATCAAGGAATTCTACAATATTCAGTGTTGCCAACTCATAGTGTCTTTGTCATAATTAATTATAATATTATCTTTCCGTATCCGTTGCCTGTCGCGTTAACGGTGTGTCTATTTGCGACAGATTTAAATCTTTAACGTGCTAGGTTCCAATATAAATATTCCATATAAATATTGACTTTGACAGTTTCTAGGCAAATTATTTGGTTGTGGAATTAATGGATATTTTATTATCATTATTTTATCCTACTAATATTATAAATGCGAAAGTATCTGAGCATGTTCGTTACTCCTTTATGCAAACACTAGTGAATGGCTCTGAATGAAATCTGGCACAGGTTTATGGTTTGGAATGAATGTACCCAGCATACGGGTCAAACCGCGCGAGAATCAAGTATCCTAATTTCCGATGTGTCTTTCTTTTGAATGAGATAAGGTTTGGTAATTCAGTGTGAGATTTTTCGATGTGTACGGAGTCAAAGTAAAATCGTTTACACTAATTGAATGTAGGTTTTTTCAATAATTCTCGTGTTATGTTTGTGTTTCGTGTTATTAATAATTTTATTAACTTAAACTGTTAATTATTTTCATAATATACGAATATTGTTTTTACCACTTCGTTACGAAAATTTCGGTGATGTAGAACTATTAAATTTTGCACAGTTGAAGTTGCCACGGAGAAGCAGCACAGAAAACTGCTGTTTTACTTAAAAATGCATTGGAATTACATTAAATTGCGAAGTAAAAAACAATACGCAAACTACCATGCATTTGACACTGACGTTTGGCATTTTCAGTACTGTCAACAATAATTTAATTTTAAATTGAAGTACGGTTGAATTATAACCGCAAACAGGATATTTAGTAAATATTATAACCCAACAGAATTAAGTTCATCGTATTCCAATCAGTCGAAATGAAATTGAATTTAGAATTAGAATCTGAAATTAGAATATTCGGGCAAACGTCAAAACTCAATTTACTCTGCCCTGGCCCAAAAATACGTGTCTATTCTGGTTCTATTGGCAGAGTATTTACGAACAGGTCAATTTAACACACCAGCTGAAAAAAACTGACCTGCTATTATAAACAATTTATAACATGACTAGTTGTTGAACCCGGCTTCATTTACGCGGGAAATTGAAATATGATAAATGAAATCCAAGCATTTTATTATTAGATCTAAAGATCCAATCCACACCTAATATGAGATTACTTGAATCTATAGCGCTAATTTGTTTAAAATGCGTTTTTTCGATATGAATTATTTTATCACTAAAAGACCTTTCTATCTCAATACTTGAATTCACATCCAACCGTTTTGTCGTGAAACTAAACTGGTGGTTGGCAGCTGGTATGCCTTGTCGGAAGCTTACACGCTGGTAGCTTAACTTAATCTAACCCCTCTATCAATCCGCAGCAAGGACGAGTACACTCTAGGCCTCGTTAGTTACGAGGAAAGACGCTAGTCAGTAGTTCGCCATTAAAGGGTTGAAGTCAAATAATAAATATTAGTATGGCTTTAGTTTGTGCTCCATTCGTATTCCAATTTAAATTTCGTTAGCAATTAACAGAAATGGCAGCGCAAGTGGGAACATTTTAACAATATTTATTTTACTCGACAATTTCTGTGAAACAATGTGTGAATTCCCTCACGCATGTAATTATAGTAGGGCTCGCTAAGGGCTTTTGCTGAAGCCCAATAATAGCTCCCTATTGATCACTGGACTTTCCTCGTAAATCAAAAGGCCTAGAGTCCGACCCACGCTGATCCAGTACGGTAGGGAAAGGTCATAAAATTTTTCTTCAACCAAACATTTTCGTTAGGTTAGGTTAGTTTCATAAATAATAGCTAATACGTGCGAGTTACGGTGCGAGTGTTTTCAAACATTTCGGATATTTGTTTATAAAAAGTGTTGTGCGAGATATCCGCGGCAAGGGTGCGCTAGCCGAGGTACGTGACCTAACGTGTGAGTCATGTCTGTTTTTATTTTTACGTTCGCGACCGTAGTGCAGTTGGCCTTTCGTCTTTTGATTTGAATGACGTCGCGGCACGCGCTGAGGCCGTGACGATGAGTATGGGAAATTGTCGGCCAAAGTCCCTAGTCCCAAGTCAATAGAATTTGACAATCGTAGTAAACACACTTTACCATCGTCTTTTAATAAAGCATTTTTTTATATACTATACCAATGCACGACTACAATCCCTCCTGATATTAAGTGACGATGTAATCTTGGATGGTTGAGCGAAAACGAAAAAGTCCATTCACTTTTGTATTCAAGACACCTATGTGCATTATACACGAGCGGAAACACAGGCGCTGGTTTATTCCACTCCTTCGTTACACGCCATACAAAAGACGAACCAAAGCTTCTCGTCCGTGCCGGAGGGATTTTCACAATGAAAAGATGGATACCCGAAGTGCGTCGTGTCTTAAATTAGTAGATATAGACGTCTCCTACATCGAGTAACAATCGATTTTATTATACACCGCGCGCGATGTATCGATCATTCGTTGTGATTATGATATGGAACTGTTTTGAATCGACCAATGACAGTGCATTATTTTGCCGCTTCTTTCATAGTAAAAAATACCGCTTTGTTATAGATACTGTGTAAGGTTTAGGTAAGGTAATAGGTTAGGTCCTACTAATATTATAAATACGAAAGTTTGTGAGGATGGATGGATATTTGTTTCTCCTTCACGCAAAAACTAAACGGATCATAATGAAATTTGGCACGGGATAAGTCATAGTCTGCAACACAGGCAACCTGTTATCAACGCAACGCAACGCGGGCAAATTGCAGGAAACTAGAGTCCTATAAAATATTTTTAATTATTCAAGTATCTACTGCAAACACATACGCACCAGTTCCTTGCGAGTTACGTTGGCGAGTGGCAACACTAATCGATTTATGTAACACGCAAATGCGTGCCTAATCTGATGATTAGTGAATTGAATTGAATTTTAAATTATGTTTGTCGTTTGATTTATTGTATATTTTATTCATAGAGGGCTGGTCGATTTTAAGTGTACGACCAAATTAATAGGTTCGCGATAGTTACGATGATACTTGTGACAGTTAGTAGCAAAAAAACTTGGGCTTTTCCATGTTTCGGAAGACACTAAAGCCGTCGGTCTCGGTTGCTATTGTCAGAATTCAATCGTTAAGCCATGGAGGCCTTCGGGTGGCATAAAAACTTCCGACATTTGTATTGGATACTTCCCCTTCAACAATCCGCACTGGAACACCATGGTGAAGTATGGTCTAGGCTTCCTCAGCGAGGATAGACCGGTGTTCCTTAAGGGGCCTTACTGTATTGAAGTGCGGTTTGGTTGTAAAATTACAATAGACAAGATGATAGTAATCAAGAATTACTGAAATTGTGGTTTGTATTAATTTAAAAATGACAAGTTAACTTAACTCTATGTTATCGTTAAGCTTTATCGGAGTTTTTAGAAGGCCTTAGGGTAGCGTACAGCTCTAAAAATACACCTAAAAATTTGCTACTTGCCCCTACAGCCTTGTCTTGCCCTTGCTACAGTCACAGTGTTGGCGGAGAGGTTCCCCGTGTACTCCTCAGTTATGGGGAGAGACCCGTGTTCAGAACTGGGTCATTAATGGGATGAAACCATGAGATGGATTCATTGAACGCAACTATATTTTCATAACAGATAAAAATTCAATTAAGAAATTCCGCTTCGCCGTGGTAATACACTTTTAAAAGCTACGACCCCATTCAATCTCTCAGCATTAATTAAATTATAATTACTTAATGCCGATATAAAACGCTTGGATTTATTTTTTATGAACAGCGGTTAAATACATACTTTTGTTAGTAACGCCACGTTATAAATTCAATCTCAGTAATCAGCAATGTAAAATTGTAAATTCTTTTTGCAACTGTTTTACCTTTAATCATAATTACAAACTGTTGATTACATCTGCACGATTTCGTTTTAGCGTTTCAATAACTAAAGTAAAATATGTTAAAGTATTTACTAAGTTAGTGCACCGATTGCTATCATCGCCACTTAACATCATGTGAGATTGATGTCCAAAGCGGGTTAGTGAAGACCGTACAGATCTTATACCGATCGCGTAAATATTCCTGAACGATTGCGTAAATATTCCTGAACGACTGCGTAAATATTCCTGAACGATCGCGTAAATATTCCTGAACGACTGCGTAAATATTCCTAAACGACTGCGTAAATATTCCTGAACGACTGCGTAAATATTCCTGAACGACTGCGTAAATATTCCTGAACGACTGCGTAAATATTCCTGAACTACTGCGTAAATATTCCTGAACGACTACGTAAAGCGTTTAGCCTCGCCTTTGGACAAACCCAGGACATTCCGTTCGGGGGGCCCACGTTCTAATCATTATGCTTTCATTGCTTCAAAGTCAAAATTAATTTGTTCACATAGGTATTAAAAATACACTTATGATCGTCAACATTTTTTTGAATCTATCACCGTTTCGGTAAGGTGCTATTTTAAGGAGAAGAAACGGCAAAAGAAACTCCTCAGCACATCCTTACTCGCTTTTCTTAGTTTTTTCGCCCACAGGCTTCCCTTATTGTAGGCTGTATAATCTTTAAAAAAAAAATAATGTGAGGTAACGACGGCTTAATGATACTGCTATTTGTGCTCGTTAAGTTCTGTAAACAATATTAATTTACTACGTCTGTTCCTGATAACAGCTATCAATATAAACAAAGAATGCTGATTCCATTATCGTAATAGGCATGCCAATAAAAACCAGGCTACCATATCAAATGAACATTCCTACTTTATGTTCTATTCATGTTATTCGTGCTGTGTTATTAAACTTACGTTGGAGTGTAACATCAGCTTGAATTTCACTATAAACCAGGGGTCGTCAACCTGTTTCCCGTATGCCTGCGGCCCGGCCCACTCATACCTATTTAAATGATGCAACTTGGCGTTCCTTGTGATTCTCCCGACAACAACACAAAATGTGGCCAGCACCTCCTTATAACATTTGTGGCCCTTATGTAAGAAAAGGTTGCCGATCTGTGCCCTAAGCAAGAGCTTAACTTACTATACCGGCTCCGCTTATAACTCTTATCGTTAATAGTTAAATGTAATGCCATAAAGTGTAAAACTGGTTCCACTGTTATCTCATATAACACGTTCGTATATTCCCTGACCTATTAAACAGCTCCTGAGTGATGCAACCTTCGATATGAAATCTGTTTTCTTAATTAACGTATCAAACATAAATGACATTTTGACGCCCTGAAATCTAATTTACTTGACAACCTACCTTACTGACAATTGCTTGCAATTCACTGCCTATAATAGCTTTAACCTACTACTGAAAATTTCCTCTTACTAAGGAGGCCTGGAACATGTCCCATCACGCTGCTTCAAGTTAACACAATATTGAACGTAATATGTTTGTTAAATCGATTTTTGTAAGTGACACATGCAATACAAATTAATTTTAAGCGGATAATACTGTAACTTGCCTTATGTTTAACATATCTGTCGTTAAAATATCATTGATTAATAACAAACAATACATTGTTATTATAATTAAATTCATCTTAAAACTTAATGCCTCATTATGTAGTCTTAATTATGTGTTACCAGAACAAGCTACTCAGATAGAATAAAATTAAAGTAGTTATGTTCATTATAGTATGAAAAAAATGGTCATAAAATTTTAAGCTTATTACAATTTCAATGCTATTTTATATTACAGAACTCCCAGTAAAAATAATTGTAAAAATATGGTGAAGCTAAATGATAGTTAATACAATTTTCATATGTATTTATTTTTATGTCTCTTATATATCTCCTTTTCTAACAATTTTCCAGCACATAATTCGTGATATTCAGTAAAAGATAATATGACGGGTCGTCGATGTTGTAACTGTGAAACGGTTCTCTTATGATATTTAAAAATAGAAAACTAGTGATCTTGGCTACCGTCGGATTCGAAATTTAAATGTAGTATTTAGTTTATTCGTTAAACTTTTGACTACATTCTGTTCTGTACTGATAATAAAATTGAAACTGTTCGGTTACAAAATTTTTTTAATGTTTGTACACTTGGTTTTTTTATGGCATCCTTTAAATATAGAAAGGACATTCTATAGATATAAAGGATTTTTGTAAATAAGATAATTTTGTAGTTACAATAATATTGTTTTTCTAAATATAAACGTTTGCTAAAACGTTTACTATGTAGAACTGCGAAAGATTAAAAAAATATTTGACGTTCAAAAATGTATTGAACATTTCAGTTCAACAATACGTAATACATTTTTTTTTCTATTATCTTCGAGAATATATGCGCTTCAGTAACAATCATTATCAGTCAACATGGTAATAATTTTATCTTAACATCAGTATCTATATTTAGCTTCCTAATACATGCAATATTTTTATTGTATTATTAACTTAGTGATAATTGCTATTTGTGTTGTGTGATCGCCAAATATAGAGATAGCTTTATGTGCTGTCACGTACAGATAAACAATAGTTTGCAACAATAAACTTTTCTTTGTTTAATCCTGAGATAGGTACTTTGATGCGATGATAGCCTAGTGGTTAAGAATTCGGCCTTCTACTCGGCGGTCCGGGTTCGTATCCCAGGGCGCGCATTTCTGACATTTCGGAGTTATGTGCGTTTAAGCATTTAAATGTCACTCGCTATAACGGTGAAGGAAAAAAACGTGAGAAAACCTGCATGCCGGGGGAATTTTTTGTGTGATGTCTGCCAATCCGCACTTGGCCAGCGTGGTGGACTATGGCCTTAACCTTCTCATTCAAGAAGAGACACGTGCTCGCTCTGTTGACGCATTTTGGCTTTGTGGAATATTTTTATTGCAACTTTTACTCTTTTTTCAAGCCCTAACTATCCCATTGCTGGGATCTGGCCCTATCCCACAATACGCGGGATATAAGCCATAATCCACCATTCTGGCCAAGTTCGGATTTGTTCGGGAGCTCTCAGTAGCGCAAGATGTCTCACGAAGTTTCCTTTAGCCGTACCAAGTGCTAATTAACCTATCATTCATACAAAGCTTTGAATATACGAGTAGATGCTGCATACAGGTTTTGAATCCAGCACTTATCGTTGGAGATCAACGTTCGAATCATTAGGCTTTTTTAATATAGAATATACATACTGTTTATGACAAAATTTCTCGTACTGTGGTATAAGATAATTACATTTGTACAGAGTTCGTTACTCTGAGGTCTGTGAACAAGATGTACCATCCGTTGTTCGATTAACTGTTGCGTCACACGTGCTCGTGACCCAGTAAACATCGATAAGATAGCGAACACCCGGCGTTATTGCGTTATTTTAACCCCGAAAAACAGTATTAACTTGAACCCGTTAACTTCACTATTGAGTACGGGTCTGATCTTATGACTGAGGAGTAGGAACTCCACCTTGTTGCTCCAGTTTGGTGGAGAAAATAAATCTCAATTGTTTCACCGAATTAACTGAACGTCGATAAATCTAATCTTACTTTTGATTGTAGTGTTATATCCAAGTGGAAATAAATTGTTTACTTGAATAACGGTATCTTTGTATATTATTATGTTAGTATATTTGTTTGTTACGGGTCAAATCTTACAAGCTTAATTAAATTAACTTTCTCTTACGCGACCGAACTGCAATTTTGCGTAAAGTTTCCGTCGTGATGACAATGCATTTTTATAACAAACATGACCTGATACTGCGTTCAAGATTGACTCCAGACAAGGGAACTCCTCAACGGTTAACAATACAGTTATAAAATTTTATGTCTATTTTCATATTAGGGCACTATAATTAATGTTTGTTTTTAAATATTATAATAAACCTTTAAACTAAATTTTAAAAAGTTTTTTTTTCAAACGCTTTTGGAAAATAATGGACGAATCGTTCTTGCGAGTATGTTAGATATGTTTAGTTGTGATACATATGTAATTATGCTAAACTCTACCACTCATAAAGGCAATGTCGTCGTTTCGAGGTCATGTACATTGTTACATTAGCAAATTTCATCACGCTCACTATACTATCTTTGTGATTGTTTTCGTTGTCATCTCGTCACGCAGAGTCCGTGTGATTAACGAACGAATATTTATCAGTAATGCGGCGTCTAGTAAAATTCCTGTCTGTTGCTATATGCTGAAAATCAGTCTAAATGATTTTGAGTTCGTTATATAAATTTAGACAAGAAATAAAGGTTTTCAGAGAACACACCTACACATATATATAATGGGGATATTACACGTTAAAGTTGGGATAAAAGTTCCGTCCTGAAATCCGACGTTTCCGTGGTTGTTCTTACTAGTTATTTACGACTAGTTACTTTAAATCGTTAAATTACGGCGTTAATTTAAATTAATTAAAATTACGTAAAAGTTACGTATTTGTTTATTAGTAAATAACGTTTTAGTAAAGTCGCTAGGTAGTGTTATATTACACGGAGCAAACTGACTTAGTTTTTAAATGTATAATAATGATAAATATAAAATAAATTATACCAATAAATCATATCGTATATCCGATTGTAGGGTATGTCGTCCTTGTCGTATACGATAGAAATTGTAACACTATTGGCATTTAACCCATTAACGGCCCACTACCAGGCACAGATCTTTCCCCATACTGAGGAGATCAGAGCATACTTCACGCTGCAATCTGGATTGACGAGTTATCGCTTATAAATACCAACTAGTGAAAATAACGATAAAAATTCATTTTCCATTTCAAAAACAAAGTACTTTTCTCGGTGCAAACGTTGGGACCACAACTTGTAGATTCCAGTAGGGCATTTGATATTAAATTCCTCAGTATGATGTATTATAATATAATTTGTGTTGTCTACCGAGTTATGGGACAAACGTCGATATTGGCCGCGCGCCAATTATCGATCTCTGCTATGTCAGTGGAAAAACTTCGATACCTTGCCTTATGTCTGCGGTTGAAATTTAAGCGAAGTAATTTTTCATTGACAGTAATGAAGTTGACAAAAATGAATGTTAAATGCGTGTGTAACATTTTTATTTAATCATTTATTTCTAATGAATTTTTATATTAAATAGTAGCTTTCTGCACTTCCCCTCCGTTAAACGTTAATTTTGCACTGTTAAAGTTTAAAACTCTAACTGTGCACAATTTCATAGTCCTTCGTCTGCTTAATTTTCATAAAAAAGGAGTACAAAGTTTCTGTAATACTTGTTATTATACATATAGATTAACCCGTTCTTGTTTGTCCTTGGTACAATTATCCTTTAATACGTATTAAAAAATAAGAAATCGTCTCGATAAATCAAATCATTTATTTCGTATTAGTAACCAATATCTCGTTTAACGTTTACAAAACATAATTACAAATTGCAATATGAAATAATTTATTTTTGTTTATTTCGAGCAACTAAGGCACTTGGAAAAATACATACAATATAAAGAAATTATAGAATAAAAATAAGTAATAACTGAAATAAAAATAACGGATACAATATTAAAACCTACAACTAAATATATCACTAGAAAATTATTAAAAGCGAGGCTCTAAGCTTCATATAATCAACATAATTAACCCAAGAAATTAATGTTTTACTCAATCCACGGTCGTCAACCTAGACATATTTAGTTATTGTTTTACTCAACCCAAAACTGCTACGAAGCCCCGAAACATCTCAGCATTTTCAGTATTTGGAAGTTTCGTGGCGAAGTTAATTGGGTCAGACCTCCCCTGCCCTTGGCAACGGAGGGTTAGACAATACATATTTAAGGTACTACGACTGTTACGACAGAATTTACAAAGAAAATGATTCTCAGAATGTCTAGAATTATGTAATTTAAGTGTATTAATAGGATTATGTGTATTTAATAAATTTTCCGTTATTATTCCGGGAAGAAACCTAAGTCTTTGTACTTTTTATTATGTACAAACATAATATATGCATACATGCACACGTGCTATACAACACACGTGTAAATCGATCGTAGGCTGTGTTTAATACGATTGTAATTCCTGTACTATACCTCGATCACGATACGAAAAGAACGTTCACCAAGCAGCAGCAATTGTTGGTAAACATTCTTTTCGAAACGTGGCTAACGCATAGTGTAATGGAATCGCGGTAATTCAACATATGTATGTATGTAGGTTCGTGTTGCGGGGCCATGTTGTATCGAACTCGTGAGATTGCTCAAAGACGCTTAGTAGTCCGGCATTGTTTGAATAAAAATGCTTAATGTGACAAATTTCAAAATAAAATACTAGCATAATAGTGGTGGCACATAACAACCTATCCAATCATGAACATTTGCCGAATTTAATGTTGTATATCGACGACGGTAGACATTAAAGGCGTAACCCTCTATAGTAATCCGTAAGAGTTATGCCCTTATTGTTTTCCGAAGGTATTTTCAATAAATTTGGATCCCAGGCGTAAATATATGATTGAACAACAGTTTTAATGGCTTCGACACTTCGATATTGAGCACGAGTCTCTCCTAATACTGAGGAGGCCTAGAGTATATCCACCACGGTGCTCCAATGCGGATTGGTGATGGGGTTAGTGGCCAACCCAAGTGTCGGAAGATTTTATGCCGCTTGTAGGCCTCCGACATGGGTTAACGATTGCTATCTTACAATAGCAACAGGGACCGATGGCTTTTCGAAGCAAGACTCGTACCGACCGCACCCGCTGTTGCCTAACTTTTTAGATCGGTTACAATAGAAACAAGCCGCCGGCCTATGAATGCTTTACAGTTGTAATAATTTATTTTGAATACTAAAATAGAAGGCTCATTAAGTAAAGTAAGGGTAGAATGTTTTAATTTATTTATTCACGTAAAACAATTACCCTGTTACCGTTCCACACTAGGTCAATTAACAGTGATAGGCCCCGGATTACAAAGGGCCCCGGATTAGACAGGGTCTGGAAAACCGTGAGTCAAGTAATATCACGAACTTGCTTGTTCCACGACCCAATTCTGTTCGGAAACGTTACAAAGGGTCGGCTTTGAACGCGTTTCCTGCACTGCGTATATTTTCACGGTCACAAAGGAATTGTGTGGGTTTTCAATGGTCGTTTACACTGCCATATTGTGATTAAGTGAAATTTCTTTGTAGCTAATGGTGGACTAGAGGCCCGGGTTCAATCGAACAGATTGATTTTATTCCCTTTGACTATGATCGCAATCTGTACATTAAGAGTATTTGGGAGAAATTATTAGTGGGATTTCTTAGCAAAGATCCCAGAACAATGGTTTTGTTTATCTGTCTGTATGCCTCACACAAAAAATACTAAATGGATCTTGACAGAACTTTTTTGTTACGTAGATATTACTCCTCTACATAATATAGACTGAAACTTATTTTGAAAATATGGAACTCAGCGAAGTGACGAACACTTTCTGAAGACTTACGAAAATAGGATATATGTATATATTATTTCGGAAAATAAATATTTTTTTCTCTCAATAGAGGGCCGTGATGGGGTTGCTCGATTTTAGAAACGAGGGCATTTAGTGTTCAATAAATACCTAAGTTTCATCAGTTCAAATCAAAACACGACCGATATGTCAATAATTTACAACAGTTACAAGCCGCACATAAATTTTATCGACATTTCAAAACGAGAACTGATAATTTGTATAAATTACTATTCGTGGCTGTAATTAAACACTACTACCTGGAACAATCACAAAGTAATCCAAGTGATTATATGGTATTGCCCAAAGTGTTATTGCCGCCGTTTTAAGGACTACGGTTGTTGGCTATGCATTTTTAATTGATATAAATTGCGACATAATACCGGTATTTTATGGTATCTAACCGATAATGAATGTAACCGTTTAAAATACGAGTGCGGATCATTCGTTATTAATGATACACCTTAGTTCACGTCACGAAAGAGAATCTTTTAAGAAACCAATACATAGTTTCTTTCGTGGTCGATAACGCAGTTTGGTTAGCAAAAAACGGTTTAGATCGGAAAAAATAAAAGATTATCCATCTAAGATAATAATTTTGTCCAAACGCATTCATTATAATTATCGGTATAAGATCAGATTCGGTCACGGATACAATTTTTTCGGATATCCTGTAGTTTCGATTTCAGAACTAAATTACATCTCTGGTAATGACAGGGCGATACAAGTTGCGTTCAATACATTCAATCGTTCATATAAATAATATCAAAGGGATTTATTATTCCATGCTTGTCTGTGCAGTGTCTTTTTGCGCAAAACCTGAAGCTGATTACATTCTATACGATGTCTTTAAGTGTATTTTTATTAAAGCGGTTAAAAAAGACTGCTTATTTACCTTTGTCTAGCTATCTCTAACAGGTCATAGTGTCAAATTCATTATTGCATCAAATAGTCTGTGATGACAGATGACATTCTAACCTCAAAAGTATTCTATGACAGCGAAAGAGAATGTTTATGGCGCCAATACCACAAGAAAGAGAATTTGATTGTTTTTGCCTAAATAATGTAATGTTAACATGTCAATACGTTTGTAACGAAGAATATAACTAAATATGAAAATTAAATCAAACATTGCAAAGTATACCCACTGTACAACAAGGCGTGTGTGCTCACCCACCCGATTTGATTTCACGACTGAATTCGTAGTTCGCAGTCCCGAGTCGATACAAATTAAATTTTTCAAATAGGCTTGGGATTTCGTTGCGTTAAACTTGTTCAAGCCTGGGCCTGTGTTCTACATTCAGATTTGTATGCCTACCTTACGAGATGTCCGTCCTGGCTCGCTCGAGTATTAAATAAATAAGATTATTCATGAAGATACAAACTATCATACCTTTTAAGTTGAACCCAACAATGATATCTGCAAAATTTCTTTGCAATCGGTTCAGCGACTTCGGAGACGATGAACGTATTAGAACGTAAAATATGTAGACATGTATTCCGGTTCTAGAAAAACACGTCAATAACATTACAATGAAAATTGGGTGTTAAATTTTTTTAACCGAAGGAAGAAGAAGAAATTTTTTTTTCTTAATACGCTATCGTGTAATTTTACGGAATACCCATTGAAAACTCAGAAAGCAGATTCACTTGAGGTTAAACACAGACTGCTAATCATGCTAATGGTTAATGATCTTGTATCTATTAGGTTTAATTATAACGCTTTTCAGTAGGTGGCAGTAATATCACAATATTTTATACGTTTACGTGGCACTTGGAATAACGTTTCGAACTCATGTTAAACCATTTACGCTAAGGGCCATATTAATTCGTTTTATCGATGATTTAATAGCTCCGACCTTGAGCAAGCAATGTAACGTGGGCTAATAGCTTTATTATATCTCGCGAGTGGGTATTTCGAAAACTATCAACATTTAAACGATACATGTTTGTTGCGCTATTTGTACCAAGTAAAATTTTAAAAAGCTTCTGTTACATATATATAGTGTGAATCACAAATAAACGTTCTCTAAAAGGCACCTTCACTTCATGTCATGTTTATTACTGTTTTTATTCGTGTGCGAATTGTGATTCATAATTTATTGATGCATGCACTCGTAGACATATGTATATTGCCGCTGTTGTAATGGAAATATATTGATAATATTGTAATATCATTATGACTACTTGTTTTTTATAATGTAGTAATCCTGTGTATTGTAATTTATGTAGTGCTGGTGCTACTTTATTCTTATTGTTTACTCTCAATATAATTTTGCGAATGTTTGTTAAAATGGGGATTTTTGTGATTTTGTTGTTTTACTCAAGATGTGATTTCGCGGCCATTGCACCGAGTTATTGACCGATAATAAATATTTGGATATTATGTATATTAAATACTGGCAAGTTTCGTAGCTCTTAACCTAACAAACTGAAATTCGTGACCATATATATGTACTTCTACTAACCGTATTTTATAATTATAAATCTATATTAACATTTTTATAGTATCAAATAAAAAAACAACTTTTTTTTGTTCTAGGTAACTACTTTGAAATATTGCTGATAATTTGGAAATGTCACGTAAGTCTGAACAATCTTTGTATATGAGGTGAATGAATAAAATATGATGGTCGGTTTCGAGGAAGGGAGTGGGCAACATTTTGGACTTTTTAAACGGCCTGAAGGACACTGCGTAGGTTGTTTTTGCTACTGGCAATCCATTTTCTGGAGGCAATCACTTAGCCTAGTACCCAATTTAATAATCTTAGAAAACTTTCAAAGTTATCTGTGTTCAGGCCTCCTGCTGCTAAACCACCAGATTTATAAAACAAGCCAACATTTTTAACGAAAATTTATATGGAACTCTACTTATAACTTTTGAATCTCCATATTTTTATGTATGTCCCTCGAGATTCCCCTCGTCTCTCTTGTGGACCCCTGGTGGTTCATCTGGACTACTTTGAGTATCACTGACTATGAGTACTGAGTAGCTTATTATCGATGACCTGTACAAGTAATATTTAGCCGAAATCAAAAATTCATTTACTTACATAGGTATTCGAAATACACTTATGACTGTTAACATTTTTTAATATACCACTGATTCGGAAAGGTGCTTTATTGTAGGGGAGAAATGGCCAAAGAAACTCCTCAGCACACCTTTTAAAACAATACAAAATTATGTATTATTTAATGTTTTTTGGTGTGCAATAAAGTGTATTATAAGGTATAAAAAATACAAATTATATCTCATGAACTACGCGGAATTGTATATTGCCGGTGCAGCTATATCCAGCCGATCACCTAGTATCGGCACCAAACGTGACGCCTCATTCAACTGCCGCCTTCCAACCTATTCACTCCACACTGTCTTCAAGTCAAGAGTGAATAGGCTTTTACTAAGTGGTTTCGTAGTCAAGCGCTAAGTTATTTAATATAAAAAAAATTCCAAATATTTTTTTACAAACAAGCGCTTCTCCATCTATTATAAATTACCGACTTTGTTAACATAATTGCTTTCATTTTCATCGATAATACTCGGAGACGATATGTCTGTATCATTCGATTTAATCGAGATGTTTCAACTCGGTCGTATTCAACCGGCGTAGAATATCGGCTCGAGTACACAGGTAGCGGGATTGTTCCCATAATATCTCATGTACCTTAACAAGCTGATTAAAGGTCGTTCGTCACCTAACGTTTTGTTATTATACAGAATTTTGCACTTTGTGAGAATAGTGGTACTGTAATTACAGTTAATAATATACTATATATAGAATAGACAATTATATTTGATTACTGCGCCTAGAAATATCTGTGCTTTGTAAAAAATACCATTTTACTTGGCATTATTTATTTATAACACATATCACTGTGTGCTGTCGAGCCTTCCTTAAAGTTATTTTTTGTAATATGAAGGTACATAAACAATTGATTATTATCTCTGCTGTTCGTCTACCACCCGCAATGGAGCGTCATGGTGGAGTGAGCTCTAAGCCCGAGTTACAATGAGAAATCCGTGCTCTGTAGTAGATCAATATTGGTTGTATTACCTAAGCTAAAACCATAAGACTCCAACGCCGGATCGTCTCAAGTTTCGGTGCAACTATGATTCGTTAGATGAGTGGTACCTTTAGCTTAGATAATATTAATTGCTCGCTACTTACCCACAATCAGGAAGATATTATTAACGAAGACCCGAGAGTAAGAATTTATATGTTTTATATATGCATATGTGAACATCTTGGTATATATTCTAGCATATACTCGGTTATGACAAAAAAAATTATACCTTAATTCTTGTGCAGTGGAGAGAAACATTCATTATCATACAAGACAATGCAAATTATTCTTCCACATCCATATTTTAAGAGTCAAAGTTAAGATAAATGTATGTATGTATATAAAAATAAATTTGTATGAAACTTACGTCTTATGGAAAATTTCATTTATTTATAGCGCCATTACAAGACATAAGACAAGATGTGTTTGATTGTTTTTAAATGGGCTTAGTGCATTATATTGTCATCTCCTACCTACCTATTGGCTTCATGTGATGAATGGCCAGCTCCAAAGACTGATAAAAAAAAACATACATGAGGTGGAGGACAGTTAATGGCAAAAAAATCAAGAGCATCTGAAAAGGTTCAGGCCCATCCCATTTGGACTGGGAGCATTGGGCACTGTCGGACGTCTACCGTCACCTAGGTTTGCATTCATGGCATTGCAGGTGTGGCGGCATCACGTCATACAAAACCTGAATCACGCTATCTGAGTTTTACATCGTTAGTATATATAGAAGAACCGACCATCAGTTGTAGCTCAGTCGCTCTGCAGGCTTCATAAAACGCTTGGTGGGAGATTTCCTTGCTAAAAAGGATATGAGAGACCTTTGCTCAATAGTCGACTGTAACGAGTGTTACCTGTCATTTCAAGTAAATAAAATTAATTTTAAACCTTAAAATATTAGCAATAAGATCAAATTTAGACCTAACATGGACCTAATGTGGAGTGGTGTAGAGCCTCCGAATGTTTTATGTACTCGAACCCTTCGTATTTCGTTCCTTTGAAAACACTCAACGTAAATTACTTTCCTAAAATAGATCCAATTTCTGTGATGGGACTGAACAAACAAACATTAATTACAGAGCAACATCTACGTGAATTATCATGTCCTAAAATTAAACATAATGTCAAATGATTTTAACTAATTAATAAAATAATTGAAAAAATTATGGGCTAAATTGTTTGTTTTATGAAGGCAGATGACACTGTTACCTTTCATTTCAACGTTTCGTAAAATTACAGGCATAATTTTTTTTTATATAAACCTCGATTAATTAACTCCTTGACCCAAAAAGTCCTCAACACACAATTTTTATTATAATGTGCTCGTGTGGCTTTCTAGAGTCCGTACTAAAAAGGAATAAATCGTATTATGCTACAAGATAGTTTCTTCCCCAAAAACAAACATCAATCCCGAAAAAATCTTCAACAATATCACTCGTGACTTACAAATGAAATTTTATATATCAATTCAATTAGTTCTTGACCTACATTAGCATAACGACATTTGATGTGTTTTAAATATAATTTATGTACCTACAAAGTCTCATTCCAAAGGTTATAATTATAGTATGAAGGGCAATTAGGCCACGGCGTTCTAGAGTCAATTATTTTATTGATAAAATAATAATTTTAAAGACATATTACTACACACACTCGCCTTAATACATCGACGACAATCTATATTCAATCTTATGTTAAAATTATTAAGTATTAAAATCGTTCTAATATAAATTCAATCTGTTATGCAGGCGACAAAGCGTGAATAGGAAATTGATTTCCATAAATAAAATAATTCCATACAAAACTTCCGTAACAATTGCATTCGATTTATTGTTAACTAGTTGGTGCACGTGACTTCGTTCGCAGTATTGATCTTCCGAGAGGAAGCTAAACGTTTACTGAGTACCCAATGTCTCTTCATGTACGTACGTCCCAATTATCGTATTACTGTAACGTCTAAAGTTGTCGTCCGATGGCAGTCGTTAATCTACGTCGGATATCTCAAGGCAGCATCAACAAAATACAGTAGTTAACTTACGTTAGTGCGAAGCGTTCAGTTTGTCACCGACTTGCGTCGATACTTAGTGATCAAACTAGTGACTGCGAGAATCTAAAAACTTGAGCGTTTCTGTGCTTAGGAGAGCACGTAGTCGGTTGTTATTGACAGGTAGCAGCTGTTATGCCGTGTCGGAGGCCATCGGGAGGCATAAAGACTTCCGACGCTTGGGTTGGCCAATAACTCGTTGAGCAGCGTAGTGGACTAGGCCTCCACAGATATAAAGAGGGCTCCCTATAAGATTAATCGTAACTGCTGTTGTTTTTCACATAAATTAAGTATGTCAGAGATGTACCTTCGAAATGCAATCGAAGTAACATTTATTCACGCCGTATGAAATTTACATTACAATCTACATAAATTATGCTCGCGTATGCGGAATTCATTGTACACAAGCAAACAATGTTTACCTTGCACGGCACGAGCGTAATACCTACTCCTACTGACATTGGTGCTTCAACATAACCTTGTTCTCGAAACTGAAGAAGAAAGAATGCTTTCTTTTCGAGTGAATGATTTAACTGGATTTGACACGTTAAGACAAGAGGACACTTCAAAATGTGAAGTGATTGTAACTCGATGGCTTGTTTCGATTGTAAACAATCGGGAAAGTTATGCAACGCGGTCGCAGTCGGTAGGACGGGTGATCGCTGGTGGCAAAAAAATTATCAGCGTTTTCGTGCTTCGGATGACACTTAAAGACGTCCAGTAAGCAAATCCTTAAGTCATGATCGAGGCCTTCCAGCGGCATAAAGGCTTTCGATACCTGGGTTGGCCAGTAACCCCTTCACCAAACCGCATTGCTGCAGCGTAGAGGAGTATCCTCCATATGAGGAAAGACTCGAGCTCGTTAGTGGGCCAGTGAAGTCTACAAGACATGTAACCATAGCAACCGAGCTTTGTATGTGCCTTAATAGACAATAATTATAATTGAATATCGTGAGCCTACACGGCTTATGGCAAATTCCAGCTTGTTATCCTGTATAAGCTGGTTGGCTAAAGACTAGTGTCTATATTGAGGACAGGGCCATATAAGATTTTGAGTCTTTTTCAGAAGCTTACTTTTTTACGTAGAATAAGTTACTCGTTCACATCGTACTCATAGTAAATTCTGTTTTCTCTAGAATACCCGCATTATACGTGAACGGGAACACCGACGCAGTAAAGTTATTCCAAATCCGATCCTTCGCGGTTTGATTTACTCGTATTTGAGACAGAACGAACGCACCGAAGCGGGTAATTTGTTCCTGTTTCTCGTTGACATGTCCATTGCAAGTTCTTCTGTGCGTTTTTCAGTAAAATACTAACTGTTGAACCTGCCTCAGAGTTTAAAATATATTATGACCTTGACTCACTCAGATAGCATTGAAGAGTTAAAGGTGAATGAACAGCGGCATGAAATCATTCTATCCGCCGTGAGTGTTTACACATAGGAAACATTGACCTTATGACCACCCAGTAACCTCGCAGCGCTTCAGTAAACCGATACCAATACGAGAGTTCGGAAACTTCATATAAACGTTTCGCAATTTGCTAGCCCTTAGCTAGTCTGGAGCCAATCCTGGTCATGCTTGTCATAAAAATGCATTGTCATCAGGATGAAAACTTTATGCAAAATTTCAGCTCCGTAGTGTAAGAGGAAGTGGGTCTAATAAAGCTTGCAAGATTTAAACCGTAACAAACAAATATACTAATATACAAACATGCATTGCAAGTTCAATAAAAGCTTGTAAAAAAGACAAGTTCTCATTCGATCTACAGTAATTGCAAAAGTAGTTGTGGCAAGACAGCGGTTTGCTCAGAGCATTTTCCCCTTGTTCCATAGGTCATATGTCTATAACCTTCCCGTAAATGCTACAGTAACAACATTGTCACACAACGGAACACAGTCATACAACAGATGTTTAAACTCGAAACAAATAACATCGCGGTTTTATAACAAATAATATTGATGTTTTAGAACAACATTTTCTCGTTTAAGTCTCCAATGATTCACGTAGTGAGAGTAATTGACTGTGTAAGGCTGAATTTCCTTTGCGGGGTCGGGCGATTGTTATTTTCTAAATTTTCTGCTCGCTTTTCTGCTGTCAGCTGCCCTGAGATTTTATGAATCTACTAGCCTTCACCCGCAACTTCTTCCGCGTGGAATAGTTACTTTGGGTTAACCCACGACTTCGTTTCTGTCATACCGATTTTTTTGCGAAACTTTAACCGTTTACGCAGCGACCGCAGCGGAAGCTCTTAATAGGAAAAAAACTCCCCCGATTATGAAACATTCTTCATTAGTGCACCGCTCATATTGGTCTTAGCGTGATGACATATAGCCTATAGCCTGCCTCGATGGGCTATCTAACATAGAAAGAATTCTTCAAATAGGACCAGTAGTTCCCAAGATTAGCGCGATCAAGCAAACAAACAAAATATTCCTTCAGCTTTATAATATTAATATAAATTAGGCCACAAACGCAGCCCATGACAGGGATCCGTTCACGCAACGTCATCAAAGAAAGTTACCCATGAGAGAGAATCACGATGAATCAGGGAGAAGAACGAGTCCCTCTAACTTAGTACCAAAGAAAATGTTATTTGGCTTTCCGCAAGAGGCGCACACAATACGTAATTAATAAAGGAACTTCAGTTAGTAGATCATTCTTACGCTTTCTTCTGGCTAGTCCTGCTAAATCAAGTAGCAAATGCATAATTATGTTGTTTGGATTGTGGAGTTTAATGAGTTTAGAGAGACAAGAAGAAAATTATCAAAAAGTCTTTGAAGGTGAAGTACTTTTCCATTGATGGCAGTATGTATACTCAATAACTCATATCCGCCGCACAGCTGATCTCCGCTTCAGACTGCCGGAAATTGCCTCCCTCTTTTCCATTTCCACATCGTACATCTCCGTGTCCACTCCAGAATAATAGTTGAGGCAAAAGTGCTGTAAAAATATTATTATATATTGGTTGGCTACTGAGCACAGGTCTCTCCGTTCGAGGAGAACTGGAGCTTACTTCACCACGCTGCTCCAATGAGCTCAACCTGTGCTCATATGCCGTCATAGTTCTTAAGGTCACATACTCGGTTTTTCGATCGCTATGTAATGATAAGAACCGGGGCCGTCGGTTTTTTGCCCCCCCGAAACATGGAAACGCTCATGAAAATTTCGCTATTACCCATCCGACCACGCCCGTTGTTGCTTAACTTTTGCGGACGCTTACAGTCGAAATAAACCTGCGGGATAAGAACACTCCATTATTATATCTACTGCACATCATCTATAGCACTGTGGCATTACCTCACGACATAATTGCAATCGAGTTATATAATCTTCTAATGGGATTAGACAAGGGATTAGAAGTGACGTAATTACAGAAACTGATGGACGTTTAGGAAGGTCTTTTTATGACGCTTTAGCTGGCAAAGGGTTTCGTTTTCCGTACTGGCATATAAAATACAAACAATTTATACAGGCATATATTGGTAGATGAGTATTTGTTCTTATGTAATGGTATTACTATGTTACGTACTTTAGTTTTTGCTACCTGCAAGAGAGAATAATAAATGTGATTGGATCTCTATTCTTCTTTGTCACGTTACGTCACAGTGTGATGTTGATGTGGACCCAAAAGATTTTCCGATGAAGATGATTTTGACTCCAAAACTTTGGTTTTAGTTCTTCGGCAAGATTCCAGCTGTGAGGTGTCTTGTTTTCTGTTTTTTTTTCTATTAACCATTGGAGCAGCTTGGTGCAATATGGTCTAGGTATCCTCCGTTATGAAAGATCTTAATAGGTTGATGCTACCACATTTGATTTTCAGTTACGCATTTCCGTTGCATATCTCGAAGTAACTCCCAGATTGCTGGAAAGCTAAAGTAATGATGTTGCACATCAAAATTTTCTATCATTTCTGTTTCCCTAACTATTGGTACACAGTATGCCAGGCCTCCTCAGTACTGAGAGATCTGGGAATATGAAGCTAATGTACCTAATGTCATATATACATATATATTTATTACACAAATAGTATAGTATTTATAGTAGTATAAATACTTTTTCTTTTTTTTACCTTAAATGAGTTATCGCTTGACTACGATCCCACCTGATGGTAAGTGGCGATGAAGTCTTCGATGGTAAAGCGCACTAAGTAAAAGCCTATTCACTCTTGACTTGAAGACATATACGGTGTAGTTAGTAATCGATCCTGTTAACACACATATCACGTAACCAATAAGAAGCTATAATGTACTTAATATTAATACATGTTAATATGTTTTGATGTTATATCGTCGGGATGTGTGACATCTACGAGGTTGCTTTGTTAATGAGTTCCAAGTAACTATTGTTTACTTAGTAACTGCATTGAGATAGTAGTTTTCAGTTTGATATTTAATTTTTACTGGCAAGAGATTGAAATAGAACAACTAAATGTTATTTCACATGTCACATTGCATCGGTGAAAATTGCATTGTAGTTGGATGAGCCGTTCCTGATATTAACGCGCAGAAACATACTCGTACATACAAGTCGACAAACTGACAAAAATTATAAATATCATTGTTTTAGGTATTATTAGGTCCTGACTAAAAGCCCCTGTATCATTTCCTCCGAAATATTTGTAAAAGATTTCATGAACAGATAAATCAGTTAAATATTTAGGTACTAGAAGTTGCACTCGCTTTGCTTTGGACAAGTGGTTTACAGTTGTCGTACTAACTTTAAGATATTATCCCACGGGAACAAACTAGTTTTCTGGGATAAAATGTATCCTATAATCATGGTCCTTACATAAGCCACAAAAATGCTAAATTTTATCTAAATTGGTCATTGGTTTCGGAGCTTCCATACAAATTTTAAGTTGTTATCCTGTGGGAACTAAGCCTTGACGACAAACATATCCTATAACCACTCTCGGGTTTTAAACTACGATTGTCCCGACTTAGTTTTATCTAAATCTGTCCAGTGGTTTTTGCGTGAAGCTCGAACAGACAGACAGACAGGCAATAAATCCGAAAAAAAATGTTTTGGTCCCTACGAGTATATCGATAACAAGGCCTCCCTGCATCAAAAAGTACTTAATGTACAGAATTGACCCCGTTACAGATTTATTATTAATATTAGATGTATGATAATAATATTCCAAGAAAATATGGTGCCAAAGAAAATTCTTCACGGTATTTTTAATACTAATCAACAGGAAAATGAAGTGAAAATAACGTAGTAAACAAAGATTATGTTATTAAGTAAAGACACAACAATACATGTAATGATCAACTAGCTTTATAGATTACAGGGGCTAATATGTATTTCTGGGAACATAAATATTTGTTCTTGGGTCATAGGTATGCCTTATTAGCGTTGTCCACGGTAACTTTGAAAAAGGTGTGTGTGTGTAAGAAAGCATTTCTTTGTTTGTTTGTAAGGTGAATGTTATGTTGTAAAAGCTAACGACATGCCCGGCCTAGCACGGGACGTCACGGGAGGATATTTGTTTAACGTAGGGATCCGACCGGGGTTTTAAGCCGTGAAGCAACATATTTCTTAGATGTGCTTTCACTTAGCACCCTCTCTCGCTAATCTATCTCCAGTTCCGTAGTTTTTGCGTTTATTTGTGTACGTACAAAAATACAAATAACTTTTTATAACATTGTAACATATACATATAGTATTTTAACAAATTTAAAGAAATGCAATATTTTTTCCGAAGCAAATTAAGTACGGGTTTGTTTGTAATAAAAAAATATGATATTTGACGTATAAAAAGTGTCACATTAATAAATAATTACATGATGAAATGTCTCGTCCTCCAACTTCCCCGAAGGGCTTTATAGAGACGAGACGTGTTCAGACTCAATACGGTTAAACTTCACTTTCCGACATGTTTTATATTCAGTTAAGTTAACATGTTAAACGTTTAGTTAATGGCTCAGTGCGGAGCACAGGTCTCTCCTGGCTGTGGAGGCCTAGAGCATACTTCACCACGCTGCTCCATGTCAGTAGAGCTAAATACTTGCTCCTAAAATCATTAAAAAATTGTTAACCTCGAAACCATTATCAACCGTTTAATCCCTTATTTAACGAAATGAGTCAATCTAATCTATTTATTGAGTATCGCCTTAATCCGTTCAATAGTTGCTAAATGGTGCCACTACAGATAAAGATAAATAGTTATTATTAGATATTGTGTTTTGATATAATAAGATATGAGGAGGAAAAATAGTGTCAGTTGCACCACTTATAATATAATGGTAGAACGACTGGACGGATTTGAATAATTTTTAATTTGTCAGATTTAACCGTCTGGAATAGCTTAATTTATTAAAGCTGAAACATTTGAAATACTATAGAATACGAATTGTGATTGTAATAATTATTAATCATTTCACACGATATCTGTAATATTAATTCAAACCGAGGGACGAAATTGCCGAGCGCTTCCATGCTTTAGAATGCAAGTAATATTAATAATCCCGGTTGTTATTAGCAGAGAACGGCTATTTTGTATATTGGTATCCATCCATTCCGCACTGGAGCAGCGTGGTGTATCTAGGCCTCACGATTTATGAGTATTTTCCTGCTCAGTAATGAGCCACTAATACGTTGAATCAACTAAATTCTTCTCCGACCAAATTCTACGATCAATGCGGTCTTTAGACAAGGTGAGAATAAGTTCCATTTTTGACGGGACTGTCTCGTTTCCGCCCTCTGTCCGTTTGTCCCGAAAGATATTTGTGCCGATTCCCAGTAGTCCCCAGCAGAAACGAAAACAAAGTTCTATACTTACATTCAAAGGCGTGTCTTGCTTTTTCGTGCGTCATAAAGGACAGAGCGTAACTGACAGTGTCACATTTTCGGATTTATAATATTTATATGGTTTAGAAATATGGACGTAGTGCTTCGAGAAAAGGTCTTGGCGGAGCACTTCCATGCCTCAACATGTCCCATTTTGAGTATAAAATAGGATGGACAGTTTCATGAGGCATGAGGCAGAATATTTGGTGGAGCTCCGTACATTAGCGATAAATTATTTGCATTCTGGTATTAGGCGCAGTAATCTGTGACCTCGTGATATGTCCAAAACCCGTTTGTTAGCGTAATATCGATCATTTAACGCGCGGTCAACTTTGCAACGCACTTTGTACTGGTATTAAGGCTTATCCTGGCCCATGATGGCCCATTATTAAGCATGGTTCCTCATACTGAGGAAGCCTAGAGCAGTGTTAGAAGTTTTTATGCCGCCCGAAAGCTTGTCTTAATAATTGCTCGGAAGCCTCGGCCTTGACCTCAGAAGTACGGAAGTCATGTTTTTGTCACTAACGGCCACCCATTTCCCTCCACGGCCACCCATCCTCCTCCATCCCATTTAACTAGAACATGATTTGTTTCTCCAGTACGGCTTAGTGAAGGCTTATTTAGAAACTAACCCAAGTTTTGGAAGTTTTGGGCCGTCAAAGATTTCTTATACATACATTTATCTAACGATGCCTATCGTTAATAGTAAATTTTTATGCAATTATTGTGTAATATTATAAATTAATTTCCCGCAAATTTAATGAGTATTCCTTAGTTCAGCTAGTAAAGTGCAGCCATGAGGGGTTTTTCGTATAATTATCTAAAAAGCACTTTTCTGAAAACATATTTTCCGTATAAAACTCATCCCTGGCACTTTGCCAGTTGGAAAATTTATCAAGACTGCGTTTCTACCACAATTGAATTTGTTTTTTAAACCTAGTTTAAATTTTGTTTAGATTCTTGTGCAGCTTGTAGTCATAAAATTCGTTTAAGTAGCTAAGTAACCTAAATCATCAATATCAATCTCTGAGCATCATTAATCATCAATATTGATGATTTATTAGATATATATCTAATAAATTAGTAACCAGTCGCTGTCTGTACCTGTACGATATTTGGGAGACATTTTGTATTTTGCTTTACTTAATATTTAAGTTAATAATATTAGAATTTCATTAAAATCGGTTCACAAATTTAAAAAAATGTATATCGAAGTGAAGCGAGAGCAGCTGCTATTTTACAATCTTTTATTTAATTTGCAGTGTATGTTTGTATATTTGTTTGTTACGGGTCAAATCTTGCAAGCTTAATTACCTTCCGTCCTGATGACAATGTATTTTCTTGATAAACATGATATAACGTACAGGATTGGCTCCAGAGAAGGGAACTCCTCAATGATTATCAATACAGTTCCGAAATATTGTGTTTCTTTGTATTATGGATCTATAATTAAAGCTTGTATTTTAAATGTTTTAATAAGCCTTGTTTATATCTTCATTATATTATCATTGTGTGTACGGACAGCTATATCTATTGTTTTAACACCTCAGCCGTTACACGTGCCAGATCTAAACATCTGCCAAGGGAAGACTTCATATACATAGATACAAACACACTTCCGTACAAAATATGACGACAGTTGCTAACTCGCTGGGGGAATGCATGGGGATTTTCCTAACTTTATTAGGTTTATGTACCCCTCAGTTGTGAGTAGAGGACCCCAGTAGTGCCCAGAAGTGGGAGCCAGTAGTGGGATAGTTACTGGTTACAATGTTGATAATTATGTTTTCACATTCATTTCTTCCGGAATCTGACTGAGTCATAGGTTTCGGGTTCGATGGCCACAATTTTTGTGTAATGTGTAAAAAATTTGTCTACATAACTACATATGTTAAGTATATAATGAAAAATATATAGGTATCAGGTAGCACGAAAAGACGTCCCAATTTTTAGCATTTCGCTGGTGGTAAAAGTTATCCACCTGGGTTGGCCACTGACCCTTCCACCAATCCGCATTGCAGCTGTAGGTAGATAAGGTGAGGCCCGTGTTCAATAGTGGGCCTTTAATGAGTTGAAAACCCTCATTACTACATAGCACACTGAAGCATGAGCGTTCCGAGGGGAGGCGGCAGCATGATATTTTGATATGCACCTATAGTTGTCAAAAAATTACATATTTAACAAATAAGTATGCTCTAAATCCAGATAAATATCTAATCTCAGTACAAATTCGATCTGGAATTGTGTATACATTGAATAGTTATATAAAAAATTACAAGTTGGTATGGACCAAAATCCAGATCGAATTTGCATCGAGTATAGCTTGCCTCTCCACACTGAGTCGGAATCTGGCTACGCTCATGCACTGGAACAGTTATGACGTTAATCCACAATAGAGGTAAAAGCCGTGCAGAAATTGATTGATTGAACAAGACGATAAATCTTTCATTATTTGACCTTATAAAAGAACAGTACATTAATTCAAATCTGGACGTCTTAATGTAGTTTTTAAGTCATATAATTATTGCAAAGGGAAGCCCCTACTTAATTAGATATTTTTATAACTGAGATATAGTTTCGGAACGAAGTAGGCTAATATGACAAGACGACCTAGTTGTATACTTTACGAAGCATTAAACTGCTTTAGTATGCTGTAAGGGGACGGTTTGGAATACAAACCTGCGTGTCACCCATCTTGAAGTGGTATCTTGGTGACGTATCTGTAGTCACGGATCCCATTTGCTAAAGCAATGTCCTGCTTCTCTTATTTTATTCTCTTCCCCACGTATACTTCCCTCCGAATGTTGGTGTTATTAATGTCTATGAACCCGTGATCACTTAACATCAGATGCACCGCCTGCTTGCTTATTTATGACTAGTAACTGCACTGAATTTGCATGACTAATAATAATTGTGAATACCCGTTCAGTTTTAAAAAGCATAGACCTGTAAGAAGTGCATGAGTGCTGTAATAGGTAGTTATTGTTAGGGAAAGAACCTTGAAGCGAGTGGAAGTTTATGTGCGGTAAAGTAGGTGTTATCTGTTTTGATGCTACAAGTGTATTCACAATAAACGGTGTACTTATCCTTATTGTATCTATTGGGAAACAACCTATACTCGGTGGAAATTTGATCTGGATGTTTTTCTATACAAAATTGACAAGATTTCATGACCCTCCCCCCTTGGATACACCGACATCGATAATGTATTCCACTATTTGAAAAAAATACCAACAAAAAATCGTTACATCGCGTTCTCTGGGGAAATCATCGACATAGAGAAAAGTCATGTACTACAGTTTTATAAAGTACATCAATACCTACAAATACGTCCGCGACACCATATGTCGAACTATTATAGTTATGTAACAATAACTACTTTTTTCTGGAACCTGGTTCTTCCGAAGCGAAGCGAGCCAGTTTCTAGTTTCATATGGCGACGAGTAATAACTTTACTTACATAGTCATTAGGGTCACTCTATGTAGAACTGGTTGTGAATTGCATATAATGACGTCTTTATTTCTGTGAAGGATAACGACCAGTTTATTGAGACTCGTTGTTATTGAAATAGTCATAAACTGAGGAGGTCATCTTCAAATGGTTACCTCAATGCGCTTGTTCACAGTTTTGTCGTAGGGTCTTAGCACCGTGTTATATCAACGGCTTGCACCATTGCATGAATCATGGTTGTAGCAATACTATTAACAATAAGAAAATCGTGAGTACTCTTTTACATTTAAAATTGTTAAATATTCGTGTAAATATAAGTTTAAAAACATATAATTACTGTAGGAATGAAGAAAAATTACCTGATACTGCGTAAAGATTCGTTCGTAATGTTCTACTGAAGTATTGGATAAGTATGACGTAGTATCCAAGGCCGTGGAGGATGGGATGACATGGTGATATAGAATACAAATAAAAAAATGCCAATAGGCATATCATTGGCGCCCAAATAATTAAAACTTTTCATCAGGTGGGATTGGAGTCCAACATTAACTTTCAACGTAGAAAAATCTACGTTAACACAGAAACTAACAAACACACCAGCCTTAAAGGTCTGGGTGACATAAGTTTTCCAACTAAACTTTGCCCTTTTATGTAAATGTTTAAAAACATGTTGTGCAACCAAATATCCATTGCAAATGCATAGAAAACGATGCCAAGTCGCGATTGAGGTAAATAGATGTTATGACGATAAGGGAACTGCGAGCAATTTCATATTTACGAGTTATATGGTTATCTTTAGACACTGTTTATGGGCTAGGAATAATTGCAAACGTGAATATTTGCTGTAATACATTCAATTGTATACATCTTGCTTAAGAATCTATTCCCGTGATGTATTTTGTAATAACACAGCGGTTTGAATGTTGGTCTTTCTTATGGAGCCTTAGGACCGATTATTTTTTTTAACTTACAGATCCAATACATTATCTAATTTTCATAGTATATATCAATAGTATAATGGTACTACAATTAAATATTAAAATATATTAGAGCAGAAATTGGCATCTCACGGCCAGTATGCCATTGCGGTGCACCTTGGCAGTTTTTTGTGATCCTCCCGACATTTTTGAACCTCATATAAGAATTGGTTGCCGACCCGTGTATTATAAATAGCAATGGAAACCTATAAGTTCTATATAAACCTATCAAAAGTATGTAAGCCCAATGCGTACTTAGTCAGCGGATAAGCTGTACCTTTCTTATTATAAGAAGAAAGATAGAGCCTAGGATTGCAGTGTGCGTTTGTGGGATGTCTCAGTCACTTGCGACACGGAATACTCGTGCAGGGGTATGAGTATGTAGCGTTACATTTGTTGTTTGAAATAACAAACAAACAAATACTCTATATTGTTAACATATCGAGAAGCATTACAAGAATCTTGAGTGTTTTTGTTACACAAAAGAACAGTTTAAAAAGTTAAGTTATAAAAGAGATAGTCGATAATAGTACAGAATAACAAGAACTACGTATAAAAGTACTTCATATTTAGATTTCGTTGTCATATCAAGAAATGTATGTAAATATCAATTTAAAACGATGTAATAATCCCTTTTCTTATGCACGCGGCTAACGGGAGTCGCCAGATATAGAATATTCGCCTTGAATTCAAGACAGAACTGGTATATTTCGTAATGTTGCCATTCCGAACCCAAGATCTGCGTAAAGTTGATAAATTTAACGTCTTTAGCACAAACCGTTACACAATATTAAAGGTGTGACGTGAAATAAAAATATCTTGACAATCAAATGTGCTTCGAATGCCATTTTAAGGTATAGGACTGTATGATTCGAGCGGTTCTTATTTATGTAAATTGGATGTTAGCGGTATTTTGGGTTAAGGAACCATTAAATAAGGTTTCGATTTTCGGTTTTTTATTTTCGAAAGATTTCAGTGGTGACCAGATTTTGTTCATTCCAGTTATAAATTACTATTATTACGAATTAGTATTAATACCAAGTGCACTTTAGTTCAAGTGGCACTTTTTAATTGAGTTGAACATAAATACAGGTTTATTTGAATTTAGTTGAAGCATTAGTGGCATTTATTGACAGGCCGGTTGGTCTAGTGGTTAGTAAACCTGACTACTACACCAGAGGTCGTGGGTTCGATTCCCACCCAGGTCAAACTTT
>DWJZ01000166.1:0-40317 GCA_018249125.1 Asbolis capucinus
CTAAGTTAGTGTGTCCAACATCTTAGACATCATCACCACTTTCCATCAGGTGGGATCGTTGTCAAGCATTAACTTAATTTGTGTAAAAAAAAAAGAATGCATGTTTCAGCTTACGATGTTTTCCTTCACCGTAGCATGTGATAATAATCAACTTTGAAGTCGAAGTTTGAAAATTAGAGGTGCGTGCCGCAGGATTTGAACTCATATCCTCTTGTTCGAGAGACTGCCGTTCAAACCACTAGGCTATCAGTGCTTTTAATGCGCATCTACACTTAACATTACTATAGGAATTAAGATTAATAAACAGAGGTAGCGTTATTCGTCATTTCTGTAATTGTTTTAGTATCTACAATAGAAGAATGTTTACCGAACTAGTTGGTCGGGAATAGTTTGAAGTTGATTAATATTTAACGAACGGGATTTCGCTTATCATAATGAATTATTAGTAAACTTTACGGTGTTTTAATTGGTCCCCAGTTGTAACAGTGCCTTAAAAGAATTTAGCTGTAACATTGAGTGTTTCGTGACTATAGACATGAAATGAAAGGACATCGCACGCTACACCGTCAGCGTTTTCAGTAATAAACGACGTTGAAATATAGGCAAGAAGGCTAGGCTTATGAATTACTAGTATGAATAGATATTTTGTTGTTTAGTAGCGGTACACACGCCTCGCGTAATGAATGCCAACCTAAACTACTGCCGCTGTAGTTATTGATAGTTCCAGTTGGTATAAATAATGAATTTTGAGCAGTTGATTTACATTTAGTTGTATACATTTTAGAAGTACCGCGTCAACGTGGTTCATAGTTTTTGCGAACTGTACAAACTTCTTTGAGTTATAAAGTGAATATTATTTGCGTCAAATAATGAAATGTAATTAAAATTCTTAAGTATTTGATTGACTGCCGGCCAAAACATTTTTTTGTAATTATTGTCTGTATGTCTGTTCGAGCGTCACGCAAAAACTATTGGACAAATTTAGATGAAACTTAGCATATTCGTAGTTTAAAACCTAAAAATGGTTAGAGGATACTTTTTATCCCGAAAAACTGCTTTGTTCCCTGTGTTGTTGTAATAGGTTAAAATTAATATGAAACCATTGGAGAACTCAACTCTTTTTCTCTCTAATAAACTTTGATATACATACATACATAAATATATATAAGTATATAGCAGTTAATAATTTTTTTTTTAAGATTCAGCCATAGAATAATGAATTATCGAGCTAGATGCAACTAGTTTCAATTGCACAATTCTTACAAATCATATTTACTAAGAAAATATTCAACACATTACACACAACACAAAAGTGCAAGTAAATGTGATAGATTCTAAAAGTTGATTATTAATAACAGTTATCGGTACGATCTGGGTATAATTAAATTAATTTCCGCAAGCGATGTGATCTCGTACGAAGTAACCGACGACGCTATCGGGCTTGTGTTGTCGCCTGTCGCGCCTGCGGACGTGGGAATTGTAGGGGCGTGTTCGTTGTTAAGACTTGTAAGGATGGATGGATGGATGGATGTAGATGTAGGTGGATGTTTGTTTCTCTTTCGATTATAGTCTGGAATTACAATAGGTACTTTTCATCAACACACCGTGCGGGCGAAGCGAACCGTACCGAACATTTCTTCGATTACCTGTTTACAGAAAAAAGGTACCTAATTTATCAACAAATCAAATTTACAATTCAACAATTTCCAGCTCATGTCTTGTGACACTAAGCCAACTAAAATAACGATAGACCTATTCAGAAATCCTCGTAGCATTTCTAATAGTTTCGATAAATCGCAACAATCCTTACCTTCATTGTGAGCCCACGTGTCATTCTACGGAATTACATAAGCTGCGGCTTGTGCCCAGATTCGGATGAGATAGTCCTCATGGCAACCTCTGTCTACGTGATCCACTATGAAATTTATTATAGTGACAATTGAAAACAGATGGTACCTACATATCTACTAATACTTTTGATAGAAAACACAGCAACACTCACTTGCACATACGCCTTTTAATAATCTATTTTCAACTGTGTCCCATTCGACCGCCATTAGACTTGACCTAAAACATGTCTACCCTCCCAATTTTCTTAAATAACCTCCCACACTATCATTTTTATTTTATTTCTTAAAAGTATAATGCGTTATTGCCAACACCAAAATTAATTATATTATCGTTACTTCTAACACTTTCTTTATCTTACACAAAACTAATTTCTAATCTTCATTTCATTAAAGATGAGTTTCTTTGAGATTAGTTACTTCACCTTGCAGAAAATGTATGTTATGCAACATGATACTAAAGAAGTTTACGTGGTTAGTCTCAAATATTAATATCGTTTATAAACATGAAAAAATAGAATGTGTTGTGTATTTCTAAGCCTATTACAATCAACAATAAAATCAAATCGACTGAAACAACTGGTTGTATCGTTACTCTTGGAAGAACGTAATATAGTTAACCTGTTCTTTATGACGAAAACTATGCCGTGCAATGAGACGTATAGATAGGTTGTTCCCAGGTTAAATTTGTTTTACCTGAAGTAATGTTTAATTTAATATGAACTTAGTTTTTGAATGCGTGTGAAGTCTAACAATTCAATACCAATGTGCTGGACTATGGCCTAAACAATGTGACAAAAGAATGCGAGGGACATTGGAAGAGATCGCTATTTAGCGGTAAGACCTCCTTTTGTTTCACAAAAACACTTCGAGATTTCTGTTGTACTACCTCTTATTATGTGCACAATAAAGAGTATTTGTTTGTGTAAACTATCGTCACCTTTAATGTCATTAATGTATGGGCAATATCTTAAAAGTCCAAACATTGTAGGACAAAGACAAACCTCGCCAGCGCACAGTTTGCGTTAATGGGATAACCGCAGGAGATATTAACACTGCGCACGCCGCAATCTCTTGTCAGAACGGTAATCCCGGTTCTTAATTACAAGACGACCTGCTCCGGACATTATTCATGCACGTGTATGGTACAAACGTACTCGTAAGGGTTGGTTGTGATCGGCGTTTGGAACGCGGCGATTTTATGTTGTTACGGACTTGAAGCTAAGGTCTGGTAGGTCAATTTACAAATTTGAATTTGCAGGGCACGAGACGAGATAGATCATTAATACTTATTGCAACAAGCAGTGAACCGTTGTTTGTGTTTTGTGCCAAGTTTGGAATAATAACTCGGAAGTGCGCGTAGTAATTTTGAGTATTTAGTTACTTAAATCGCTTTTTGGTTTTGTATAAGAATTCAGTACTGAAGAGTGATTTAAATAGCCATTAACAACTAGCGCGCGCCATTTAGTTGTGATTTGACTGGTTTTGTACAATTATGATAAATGAGCGGTTTTGTAAGGGCGGCAAAAACGCTGAATCTGTAAAATAAAATAAAGCGTTGATTAGTGTCCCTATTAGAGGGGATTAAAGTAAATATTAGGGTGAGTTGTTGCAGGATTAGTGTTGCTTACACTGTCTCTTATAATGTAACACAACAACCGTAACTACTTGGAACTATACTTTATTATTACTTGAAGGTGAAAGGACCGAAGTTGATCTTTATAGCTCATAAAGTTTTGCTATCTTTATACTACTTGTAAGACGCTCATTGTAGATTTGCTTTAAAGTCGTGTTTTATGAAGCACCGGTTTGCTTGGTAACGGTTGAGATTTTCATTATTTTGTACTTCAATAGGGTATATGACGGCGCTGCCGTACTTTATATGACCGTAACTCAGTTCTGTAATATTTCTTAACGACATCTTGTAGCGATAACGGGAAACATAGTTTTGAGTGAAGTAGTTAATAGGTTGTGCCATTGTTCAAACATTGTTGTGGCTAAGGCATTATCATTCGGACGTCAACGTGGGCGGTCCTAACCAAGTGGTGTCGAGCTCTCTGTATTTTCATATTTTTAGAGATTTATAATCCATCTGCATCATGGCAAACCGTGAGGATTTTTGTAAAAGGATTCTGTCTACGAATAACCCAGAGGCCTAGAAATACTTCAGTCATATTATTTTGGATCCTAGTCCATAATTGACTAAATGGTCAAAAAGTTACTTTATTTTCAGTGACTCCAATTCCTTTCTAAAGATTGAAACATGATATAAATATTCGAAACAGTATAGTAGATTTGGAATAGTTGTGGTTAATGCAATAAGTTATCTACCCTCTTGCCTACATATACATTCATGTTATTGTGCCCCAGGATTAAATATTTATTACTGCCATTTCCGAGCTTAGCTATGCTCTATACTGGTTTGTAAAAGTAATAAGTATGGAGTGCCCGTTGTTTTATTGCAACTAAACCAAAATTTGCCTAGTCTAAAATTAAATTAGTATAATGATGTTCTTGAAAGCAAATGATAATTGAATTAAATAATTCAGATGGCTTAATTAGTTTAAATAAAAATTCACTGTGTTTAAAGTTGTGTTGACCACACTAGTGATAGTATAAGAAATACAATAAGAATATATTTATGAATCTGTAACATATCATCAGTGAGAGTCCGAGCTTCTATGATAAAACTAAAAGACTAAACATTGTCTTGTTACAAATTGAAAATTGAACTTGTTAGATTGAGTAATTAGAGTTTTAGTAGCAAATTACCATTACCACAATTATGACCACATCCATTAGATTGAGTGCGATGTTCATATAAATCATTTCACATCACACAACATATGCATTCAGCGGGGGACATTATAATGTGATCGTGCGCGTCACTATAAATTCTTCACGGGCGTTTTAATATTATTTAACTTTATTACCTCCGGCTGTCTGCTCGCGAATGATTTGTGCACATAATTTATCTAATTTAGGACCGTCTCGGTACCAGACCATTGTCAACTTTTTGCATCGATGCTGCGACGTTCTTGACGCGGCGACTGCCAAGCTATGTGCGGAGTGAACGTTCGTTTTGTCTGTACCTTATATTCTGTCTGTTAGTTAAATTTCAATATTGTTTTAAAATTGTTTCACTGTTCATCGTTCTACAGAAGTTGTTAGTCGAGGTCCTTGCTTGTTTTTTCGATATAATATTACGAGAAGTTAAGCAATAAATTGTGAATAGAGTTGATAGCGATACAATATTTTAGATCAAATGATTAGTCGATTAAAGTTGTGCCCTTAACTTTTCTATGTTCAAAAATGTTCGTGAAACGAGTTTAAGCAGCTGAATTATACGCATATTTTGCTGGCGTGAGTTCGAAGTCGTTTGATATATCTGAAAGAAGCCGAAAAGATACGCATACTTTATACATATACCAACAAACTCAGATGACACCAACATATTACCGCAATATTATTAAACAGCAATAAATAGAAAGTCGAACGAGCTATTTACAGATCAAAAGAATAATATACCCGGGTCAAATTCTTCAAAAGTGTAATCAGACCAAAGTGAGGGAGGGCGCTGTCATTTGCCAAATAGCAGGTTTATGATGCATCGTCGATCCGCAACGTTCTTCAACGTCACGTGCCAGGGAGAGAACAATAGCGTGGTGGTGTACGATGTCTGCCAAGAGTAGCCAACTCGACTGGCGATGGACAGCGCTATCTGGTTCAATTAACGATTCTTTTTATAGCCGGAACGACTGACGAAGATGTTAGGCATGTTAGGCTCCGTGTCGGAGGGTACTAGAAGATTTTTAGCTATTGTTCCACTCGGCGATGATTACTATTTATGTTAAACTTTACTTTACTTAATTTATGTTAAACTAGTTCATTTATATAGGATGATTCGGATTTTTAAGTAATGAAGACAAATTTACCGCCTGCTTCAGTTTCTGTTGTTTATGTTGCAATAAATGACATTTAACTTATTTCTTTTCCCAACTGAACATTAGTCGCACCGAATCGCAGACTTTTCATTAAAGAAAAATTTGCACGTGATTTACAATTCAGTAAAAGGGTATTGGGGTTCCGTAGGTGTCCTTAACTACGCTTATTATAGATTCAATGAAGAATTTTGTAATAATGTATGTATTTACATCCAAACAATGTCACCGGAATTTTCCCTTTTCATTCCCGTTCCGGTGTCGGAATTACCATCTTGTCAAGATGTCTCGCGGTGGGTTCCCCCTTATTTTTTACTGAGCACGTTTCCTTTCCCTCACGTAAGTGTAGTATTTGTTTTTGTTCTGCTCACCGTGTGAGTTTATTTTAAAGGGTAAAAGTAGCACGCTGGACATCTGTGGTCACTGTTTTAATTGAGTTCTCGAAATCAACGGCTAACGTTATAAAATTGTCACGTAAAAACAACGGGCGATACTGATGCCAGATATGCGGATTCACCATCCACCATTCATCGTTCCGTAGTCGTGGATTTTGGCTTTGGTGTTATTTACGTCTGTGGGTTGCTTACTACTATCAGATGATCCGTTCGCTTGTTCAATGCCTATCTCTGTAGATAGACTAGACTTGTCTTGGTCCTAAGAATGAACTAAAATCAGCCAATTTCAATTCTTAACGCTTATTTTTTTATTATTATATAGGTATAGTATATATATAAATGCAACTGTATGCATAATTTATCTGCATCAACATGTTACCTGTTTGTCAATTGTAGAATGCTGTGCATGCCTGTAATTGGCTTACATATAAATTAATGTGTTTTTGTTAAATACTAAGTAAAATTGTATGTAGATGTTTCGCTGTTGGCATGTGTAAATAAATAAATAATACGTGGCCAACACCAATCCTTTCACCAATCAACTGATGAAATTTGTTGATGAAGTGATGAAAATTATTACCCAGCAGCCTAAACAACCTTGAGTCCTCTGAAAATCAGATATAATTTTAGATATATACCCACCCGCTGAATATTAAATCAGAATAGGAATCACAAATGATGGCGATGCGAATCACGAAACGCGTAGTCGGTAATTGCGTTATGCTTGTGAAGGTATGACTTGACAGGCAGGGGTGTTCGTGTCGTGTGTGAATGTTACAGACCTCCTTGTTCACAATGAATTGTTTGTGATTAATTTATGAATGCAAAAACTTCTGTATAAAATCGATGTCGAGTAATGTATGACTATGATATTCTCTGGTATCTAAAAAATGCGCCTATAGAAGAATCTATCTGTCATGGAATTAAGTAGGTAACTAAATTGAAATAAATAATTCGTTTTTGTTACGTTAACCTAAAATTGTAATTCTAAACTGCATTTATGTAAAAATACTTGCAAAATTTTATGTCCTCTATGTCCTTTAAATATTTTTTTATGTCCAACCAACAGATTTTATTCACCGTAAATTTAGTTAATATGACCGGAGCGATCGAAATCCTGAACGAGGCTCGGTAATGCCTTTTATCAGTTGATGCACACCCCTAGCCCCGTTGATACGGTGTGTTATAAATCAGAATCTGGCCGGTAGCGAGTGGTGGCTGTGAGAGATACGGCCACGTAATTATGATTGTGGGTCCAATTAAGGCATCAAGGCCTCTCGCTCGCGTGAATCATAAGCTTTATGTGACGCAGCGGCTGGCAGACATTGAATTAGATTGCTATCGTGTTTTTACTAGATGTGTTCTGCTTTATGAGGTTTATTTGTTGAATTTAAAGCTTTTTTATGTATCCAATGTTGACAACGTCATACGTTTGAATGGTTCTGTTGATTTCATACACTCAAAACTCTTTAAGAAATAAGTATCGTTATCTCATCAACAACAGATATTATATGCTGTGAAAGAGACGGCATGTTTCAAACAATGTTAGAATCGTATGAGTTATAATATCTATAGCTAATATTTTTTACTTAGTTGTAACATGATTTGCCATCGATAATAATCGTTTCGGTTAACGTTGATACCGCTGATAACACACGGTCGTTTTGTCTTAAGAATAAGTAGAGGTGCTCTCTAGCTCTTTTTGTGCTCACCTCATCATGATCTTACCACTGTAATCTGTCCTACCAGGTAAAGAAAAGCCGATGTACCAGCTTCTTAACTGACATAAATTTAAAACACGAAAAATATAAATAGGTGACTTATTGTAAAAATAGATTTTCCTAGTGCACAGCAGGTTTTAAAATAAGAGACATTTACGCGGCCTGATGCCTCGTCCGATGACCAGCGAAGTGCATCGAAAACGGGTTTAACGACTTTCTAATCTGTTTGCATAACACGTCCTCCGAAGCTTGACGATACTTAACCTTATTAATCCTAAATTTCTATTCCCCTCTCAAAGGTCAGAAGCGAGAAATTAGTGTTTTTAATTTCTCATAATATTGTATATGTATAAGCTTATTCAATAAAGACCAAACACATTTCTGTACAAAGAGACTTCTACTCTCAGTTCACCCGCAAAATTCAGAATTGGTCGTGTTCTAAATTAACCGGGTACTTGCGCTCGGAGTCAAAAATAGATGTTTTTGAATGAAAAAAATACGTGCTGAAGGTTGTGAGACTAGTGCTGAGTGTAAATGGGTTGAAAGTTGAAATTCGGTTGAACGGTGAAAAACAGCAGCGCCGCAATTCCACGTAATTGCACACAACTGGAACTTGTTTGCTACTGTGTCTACAATTAAACTAGCCGGTTTTATTGTAGAGGTAATTTTGTACGACAAAAGACGACTTGTCGTACAGTGACGGAGCTACTTTGGACACGCTTCCAACCTCGGTGATATGTGTTTCATCGTGATTTTTTTTATTCTTAAACTGTCAGAAAACTAGGATTTTACTTTACAAATATGACTTACCACAAAAGTACATTTGATCTACTAATATTGGTTTCTTTCCTCTTAACAAGTAATAATTATTTCCAAGTTCCTAGAAATTTACAGGCAAGTTTTATGTAAACAAGAAAATTTACAAATATGACTATTCCAATAAGTCCTTTCTCGTGTAAGGAAATTGATAATATAATCTTGTATGATAATAAAATAAAAGCATAGGGATTAGCTGATAATTTGTAGACCAATTTGTTATTAATATCGTAATTGATGTCTGTTGATGCCTAAATGCATTGAAGGTTTGTTATAATGAAAAATATTATTAAAATAAGTGCAAAATATTTTTATTAAATTTTTTGTAAAACTATACAACAAAAACACTACTACAAAAATTTCAAAAATTTAACTCCATAAAAAGATCGTAATTCATGATTACTGAAATACCCGTTATAAAGTAACTACTTCCCTCCATTGCCACGCGCCTTGTAGCAAATAATTCGAAAAATAAAAAGGGCAAAGTTAAAATAAAAAAAAGTTTATTTATGTGGTCTAAAAAAAAACAATATTATTATTTTATTAGTATATTTGTGATAAGAACAATGTGATTATATAGTTGTAAGAACAATGGTAAACACATTATTTTTACACTGTATCGCGTATTTTGCTATGTGCATATCTTTTCACTGATAAAATTTGTAATCTTAGTTATCAATTCCACAACAAAATATAAGTGAACTTGCAGAGACAGATCCTTCAAACGTATTATAAAGGTTATAAATAAATTAATTTTATGAGAAGGAAAGAGCACAGTCAAGATTAATCCCTGAGCCGTTTAAATTACTAAATACTCCACTCGCCGTCAAACAGATCAAAGCTGAAACTTCCTCAGGTTCTATTATTTTACCGTTTTCTTCTTTTGTATCGTATACCGAAGGGTGAGATTGATCCTTAATATCTAAATTATGCAGTATAATCCCAGTTAAACCTGGATTAATGCAGTTGACTCTAACGCCTTCGGACGCCACTTCCGCCGCGGCGTGTTCCGTAAATTTCTGAAGCGCAGATTTCGATACAATATAAGGTAAAAATCCTCGGTGGCGAGTAGATAGAGATGAACCCACATTCACAATATTTCCTTTAGTCTGTACCAAATAGGGCAATACCAATTGAGTCATTAAATATGGCACACGTAAGTTGATAGCCATCATTGCGTCAAATGTATCCATACCTTGATCAAACACTGAAGTCAATTCCACTCCGCCTGCGCAGTTTATTAGAACATCTATTTTTCCATAACATTCGACCGTTTTCGATACAACATATTCGCACATGTTTTTTTGAGTTAAGTCCAGTGATAAACGCAAGGGTACTAGACAATTGATATCATAACATTCTTGAGAAACTTTATCAAGCCTTTCCTTATTTCTCCCGACGAGAGTCAGCTTTGCACCATATTTGGCTAACGCTCGAGCTGTGTCTGCACCTATTCCGGAACTTGCACCTGTAATTATCACAACCTTGTTTGTGAAGTCTATTCTATACATATTTTCAGTGGTACAAATTGATTTAGAGGTCAATGCTTAGATATGATTAATCACATGACACTTTTATTTAAATTAAATGTATATCAGTACACGTGTATAAGTAACTGACGTATGTCGCAAACTGTTTGTTAATATTTGGGTTTTATCAGAAACAGATTATTTACGGTGAACATATAGCAGCTTATCGGTCTCCATTATCATGTGCTGGCTTAAAGATTTTCAATGACACTAGTCATAATTCTTCGTGACACAAGAATTATAAATATATTTATGTTGTATTGAAGTATACATATGTATGTAGATATTGATATATATATTTCCGAATTCATTAAAAGAATGCAGAAAGTTGGTGGGAAAAATCTTGGTTTACGAACCAATATATAAACTTTTATATGCCATATTATTTCAAATGCTTTTTAGAGCATCCTTAAGCTACAAAAGAAATGCATCCTTCAAGCTTAATGGGTTGTGCGTTGTTTACCTGTCAAGTATACTTGCAAGTCTGTTAAGAAGAAAGATAAATTCAAAGTTAGCATATGTAATCCTTGCTATTTTTAAGTTGCATATACAAATAATTACTCTTTATCAATCCGCACAGTCATAAGTTGTATTGACCGATCACGTCTTGACTGGAAATGTTAATTGGTTAATATGATTACTAAAGTAAAATTAAAATTTTAAATTTTAGTGTACTCTGTAAGCTAAGTTACCTATTAACAGAATTATAATATTACATATTGAAATGAATTGATCGGAAATTAATGCCCTGAAATCACATTAATCTTATCAAATGAGGACTTGTTTTACGGTTTTGTTTAATAAATAACTGAAATCTTATATTATTCATAAAATAATTCTTTGACCTGAATCATATATGATTTTGCTGTTACTTTACTTTTTCCGTTCTCTAAATAATAAAGGAAAGAACGAAGTTCATAGTCTTTTAAAAACCCAAAGGGCAATGTGTATTTAACGGTGAGGTCGGTACGCGGTGAATTTATTGAAGAACCTTTGGATGTCGTGCACATTTTTGCGTCTCACATTATTCCTGTCTTTACACAATGTTTGTCTTTACGTTTATGTTCATGGGCCTATGTTTTTGATAAAATATTGTAAGTGTTGAAAATTGATTTGATAATAACATAAGTATTTAACAGTGATTTTTTTAGATAGGAATCATCGGAAATCTAATGCACTATTTTTATAACGTCACTGCTATCTATTTAGCTACATTGTGCAACTATTTCTTGGGAAATGAACAAAACGGAAAAAGCACCAAATTTTAATAGTTTAGAAAATACGTGTTAAATTCGATGGTGAGAAATATCAAATTACTTACTTCGTGCAACCTTCTTTTAGTGATAACTGTACCTGTTTTAATAAAGATCGTGTCTTTAATAAGCTGAAGAAGCACCATCCAGTACGATATGGGCTCCTTTAAGATTAGGACACGTTTCACTCGTAACAAATAATATAAGTCTTGCCACTTCTTCAGGTTCATTAATCACGTTAGTGGGGAGTGTGTTTGCCAGCATATTATAGGTTATATCCATACATTCATCAGACACATTGAAATTTGACAGAAAATTCGTTCGTGTAAGCCCTGGCCTTACTGCATTCATTCTAATTCCTTCTGTGGCTAATTCTGTCGCTCCACCTACCGTGAATTTCTCCAAAGCGTCCCTTATCATTGCATACGGCAGCAACCCAGGCTTCACCTTGCTGGGTGATCCGAATATATTTATAATATTACCTTTCGTTTTCTTCAAATGTGGTAAACACAATTGCGTCAGTCGATAAGGTACGCGAAGGTTCAGAGCAAATAGTTCGTCGAAAATCTCTATTGTTGTATCGAAAAGTGACGTCACAGCTGCTTTTCCAGCGCAATTTATTAAAATGTCGATTTTACCATAAGTAGTTATAGTTTTATCGACGATTTCTTCACAACTTCCAATAACCAGTAAATCCAAAAGTAAGCATAATGGTCGGTGGCCCTTATAAGACTCACAAGTATTTGCCACCTCGTTTAGTCGTGTCTCATTTCTTCCCACAGCTGTGATAAAAGCACCATGCATTGCATACATTTTAGCTGTTGCGGCACCAATTCCTGAGCTAGCCCCTGTTACAATTACAACTTTTCCAGTGTAGTCCATATCTGTAATATTATCTTTATAGTTTTCGCTTTTTATTTTATATCTCTCCTTAAAAAGTATTCCTTTTTTCTAATTCCAGGATAATTACCTCTAATGCTGATTCGTTGTTCTTATTTCCTTATTTTTTCATATCCTCATGATCATTGTCATTACGATGTATTTTAAAGTATATCATGTAATAATTTTCTATCGGCAATTAATGAAATCTTGAACGTCATAAAACTGTCACGTTGTGCGTTTTTATTTAATATCCTCCAATTTTAATGTTAGCCACTGTGAGTTTTCGTTTGTATTAATATGAGCCATTAACACTAACAACCGTTAACGTACAGGTTCGTGACATAACTGAGATAATATCAATACCACTGGCATTGTGAGATGACTATAATTACGACATAAACACGAAGTCCTTCATGAATCGCGGAAACCGGTTCTCTTGCAGTCAAAACATTAAGAGCGTGTCTCCATTACTATACGCGACACGACTATGTTTATCATTTTTGGACATCTATGTATTTGTAAGGCTGTTCAAATTCAATTTGTCACTGGTAGCTATTTTAATTAATCACTGTAATTTAATTATCTTTATGAGGACACAGTCAATTTGTTGCGATGTAAATAAAATTTGTATCTTATCTACAGGATCGTACCATGTCCCTTCTGGGGCTTTTAGTTTTTGCTGTTTCGTCTCTGGGCGTTAAAACAATAATGACGACTTGATATGGAATAATATTTCCAGTAGGGAAAATATTGTAACTTCAATACAATTAATATACTTACCAACGTGACATTTAATGACGGCACTAACAGTGGAAACAGGTCCGTCGGAATAATTATCTCATTCTAACAACCTTGAACTTGACTGCTAACAATCAGTCCACAGTTTCGCTATTTTATGTCGAAGTATTATCTACTATATTGTTATGGGATTCCCAGCTACATAAGAATATGTATAATTGGATGCATTAAGTACAAATGTTTTAGAGACTGGTCGTGGATTGATTTATTGAGGGCCTATAGTAAAAACTTGTTGCTGTGAAGAAGAGTGCAGTAAATATATAGACTTATTTGAACTGGATAGGCATTGATAGAAAGAATATTAAATTAATTTTATTTAAATTGGCGCTTGACGCCGGGATGCTTGTGACAAATGATTCTGTTTAAAAGATTATATTTCATAAATGATTTAATATCTCTTTTATTCACGTTTTCTTTTCTTCTTAGATTGATATTTCTTGCTTCCTTTTCTTATTTAGCTCACAGTATCGTAAATATTTTTATCGAAAAGATTTTCCCTTTATACTGGTGTTCCAAATTAAACATTTTCCGTCCATAATTTTGAATTTATCTACAACGTGCAGTGTCCAAAGCGGGTGTAAATCAAGTTCTGTAGCGAGGTGTCAGTTTTGTTCCGGGATCCCTTCTTTGTGTATTTATTGCTCTTTCGAAGTATGCGGTATTTGATACTATTGAAAAATGTATTCATATAAGTAAATATGAACATGAAATTTTCATGAAAAATTAATTTGATAATGTTTAACTAACCGACGAAGGCAGGAAGTGAAGAAAAGAGTAAATAGGCATTTAATGTATTAGTGTACCCACAATCTTAAACATTTCACGCCACTTTCCATCAGGTGGGATCGCTGTCAAGAATTCACTAATCATAAGTAAAAAAACGTGAAGTTAATAATATAGAAATAAATTAACTTGTTCAGTTAAGAAAATGTTACCACTGCCTTGTGTTAACTATTTAGATGTTCGTTTATTTTAATGTCTTGTGTAAAGATAGTGTATTAAATCAAAATGATTTTTTGAACGACGAATAGACGTGTGGATCATTTTCTGAGAGCAGTGGTAACACTGATATGGTCATTCTGAAAAAAAAAGGTGTGGTTGCTTGTGTTTGTTTTGTCTAAAGAAAAGACTGTTCAATATTGTAAGATAGCAATTATCTAAATAACACTCTAATAAAGAGATGATTCAAATATAAAGGATGACTTTAAAACTTGAAATTCATATAAGATCAGTTAAGGATGAGTAGCTAGAAAATTCCACGTATCATTTTCCATACCTTCTAAAGCATAAATTTTACTGTCACCGATCTCGAGGAGCAGCTTCCACCTGTTGCTTGCACCTGTGACCTACTTGGCGTTAAACTTCCGTTACGGTTTAGTCAACAACTGTAGTTAAACTAGAAGACCGATTGCCATTTAATTGCGAACGTTGGTGAAGTGGCGCCCATAAACCGAGTTTGAAACTTGGCTCATCGCGAGTTTATGTATATGTAGTTTCGAAAACATAATATAGGGTGCAAGGAATCGAGAAAGTCCACTTGGAAACGTAGTTCATTCATTCATCATTCAACCTATAATTGTCCCACTACTGGGCTCGGGTTTCCACTCACAATATGAGGGGTACAGGCCATTGTCAACCATGCTGGCCAAGTGCGGAGTGGTGGATTTCATACACCTTTGAGTACCTGTCAGGAGTGCAGGTTCCCTCACGATGTTTTCCTTCACCATAGCAAGTAATATTCAACTTCTGATGTCCACATCACTTTTAAAGTTGCGCGGCGCAGGATTTGAACCTAGAACCTCCCGTTCGAGAGACCAACGTTCAAACCACAAGGCGATCATTATTTAGCGTAGTTGGGTAACATTTAAATCTTACATGTTCATTAACAGCGATTTTTTTGGTTATAATTCAATAGCTTCTAATATTAATATAACTAAAGCTAAATTTAAATGTAATATAATTATTTACTTTAGTACGTTTAGTAACGTTTAGTAAGCTAGTGAATTGTTAAGCCAAAAACATAATGTTCATTTCATTACGTATGTTTGTTAGAAATCCATGTATGTATTTTACTGCACATGTTCGTATTATATATTTTGTTTCTACTGAGAGCCAATCGATCGCGTTCTACGAATCGTCTTTGTCGTTGATAAATCTGGATTTTCCACACTCGGGCAATATATTGTTATTTATTTCAAATCTCAATTTTCATGCTCCACCTTCAATACTCAGCATTATTATGTTGTCCAGTACTGATTTTATAAGGTTTTTATATCATTAGTAAATAATAAAACCGGCTCCGTAATCGGTATTTAGTAATAAAATTAAAATTTATATTTCTACTAGCAGCTCCAGCGAACTTTGTACCGCAAGACAATTTTTTTATATTTTTATTTTTTGCCTTTTAAACCTCTCCTAAACTTTAACAAATATTTCAAAAACACAATTAGCCATTTAGTTGAAGTATAGCTGCATGCCATCTGCATGATTTGTGATTCTAAACCAACCAGGGCGCCACCCAAACGGATACATAAAAATGGATGCATTCAAATCGGCCCAGCCCTTTAGGAGGAGTTCAATTATACACACGGACAGTAGAAATATTTCTGTAGATAACTAGAAAATGCACTCGCTTCGCTTCGGAAGTACCAATTACCACAAAAAAATTAGTTATTGTGACTTTACTGTAACAGTTAGAGCTATGATATCGCAGATTTATCTGTAGATTAGGATGTCCTCTGTAAAACTATAATACATCATGTTGCTCTATTGGCAATAAGTACCGCAGTGTACGGGATATAACGTTTTTTTTCACACATTGGGTTACATTATCGAATTTTTTACACGGATCCCTATTTTTTCTCATATTAAATATAGGCTAAATATATTCATCAGGGATTATGTAGGATTCTAAGGATGAAGGATTTTTTTAATCGGTCCAGAAGTTTCGGGAGGCTATTCAAATCAAACAAACAAACAATCAAATCTTTCCTCTTTATAATATTAGTGTAGAAGATACAGACAATTTTTATATTTTACGGAAAATACGTGATTTCCAAAATTCTTTCACAATTAGAGAGCTACATCATAATAGGCTGTTTTTACTGCGAGGGACGGAACAGCGAAATGCAAGAGAGAGGCGAGGACATTTGTAAAATATTCGACTCTTTTCGAAGTTAAAACAATAAATATCCACATAGCAAAAACGGGACGGACCGCCCATAAGGATTTAAAATAAGAGTATCCTGCAATTTGATATTCATTAGAACTTCTTTCAAACAATATACACTTTTATTTCCTATGAATTTATCATCATCAAATTATTATATAAATATTATGTTATTAACTACTTCATAAGTAATGCATAAAAAAATTATAAATGCATTGAACAATGGCCCTTGTGGGTGAATAAACAATGTTTACACAATATTTCCATACTGAATAAAATAAAACAATATTATTTCGTAATTTCAGAGCGTATTGTGTTTAGTGTATCGAAATATATTATGAATTAATTTATGTAAACAGGTTAAATCTACTTATGTTCAAACAGTAATGAAATAAAAAGTGTATTCTTCGATAATTATTTTGACGATGTATTTGTTTCTTTTAAGACTGATTTTACATTAGTCCGGTTGTAATTATGAATGAAATTCATTACTGTTCAAAGTCAAGTAAACTGCTTGAGAAAATGCATGTGTTTATGCTTCTAGGTCCTTTTTAAGGATCCAATTTTTAATTTCTTTTAATATTTCTGTCTCCTTTGAAATCCTCCTAAAACAAATCTTACATGACAAAAAATTCAACATTGTCTCCTCTATTTGCGATTAAACCACAGCGTATGAGTTGTACAATCGTGTATCAAGTTGTACACGTACAGATAATGTAACGCCTTAAGCAAACTTTCTCATCAGCAGAATGTGTTCGGTATGTAATGGTTTGTGATAAGATTTTTACTGTAACAATACGGAAAATGCTTATGTAAGTCATGTGACAATGTGTGCTTGCGATATGTAAATGTTTTTCTTAATAATTTTTAAGTCATCAGTAAGTAGGCAGATGTCTTTCAATTTGTTTAACAAGATTTTAAAAATCTAAAACTTAATATTTAAAATTATTTATTTATCCTATCTAAAAACCTACTCTCGCAAACTAATGAAAACAGTGCAAAAACATTGTGGATTCTTAATGAAAATCAGATCGCATTGGCTTCAAAGATCGTAAAATGACTTGATTCTAAGGGAGGGTTGCTCTCTAGGCGGTGGAAACTTTGAACGTTTCACACTAAACTGGCGTAATGTGCAAATTCTTCGGGGCGTTACTTGGGACAAATGTCTTTAGAGTCCAAAATGAAATCGTGCAAGTTTTAGGTGTTATTTTAATGCGATTGAAACTGATTTTATACGTTTCCGTTTAACTGTTGTCATAGTACTGAGGTGAGACTGTTATTTAATGACAGCTGTGGATAATTTGACGTATCTGTCTGTTCTTCGGTTTGTGGCATTTTAAGTGCCAAGGAAATGAGACCATTTCTATCTTTTTTAAGTTTGATTCGAAAGAATTTATTTTTGTTAAGATCGTCGCTCGTTCGTAGTCGACAAAAATATGTATGCGCGATACTTTTTATGTTGAAATTGCCTAAATGTCATAATTTTGGTACACATAGACTCTGATGGAATGTATTACTGTATATATAATTTATCATACTTTTACTATTTTCTTATTACTGAGTGTTTTGGATTATTGTTTATTAAAGCTTAAAAAAGCTTACAAATATTCCTCTCTGTTTTTGAGTTACGGATGATTTATGCAAAACCGCGACAGGGGACTGTTGTTACTAACCAGGGAAATGTTTTCGTGGATAAAAACAAAAGATGTACTATATTACTATTTTCCTTACTCATTTTCTTGACAGTTTCGTATTACGTGTTTAATTGGTTTGGTTAATTCTTAATCTTTTTTTCCAACCGCTGTAGCCTCTATATATACTTTTCCATTTCCCGTTTGTATTCCTAAATCTTAAGGTCTTATTGGTTTAGTATCTATTGACGTTTCTTTTTCGTATTCTTCTTTCTTGCTGTAACTAATACGTTTTCTGGTGGTCTTTAAGGTGTCACCAGACCTTTTTCTCAGAAATCCTCTGTATCAGGAGTATTTTCCCTTGTTATACCTTTCATGGCTTTTTTCTTTACGATACTTAGCACAATGCTCTTTCCCCGTTTTTTTTTACAGCTTGATATTCACGACTACTCACATCCCTAATTTTTTTGTGCCATTGCCTTTTTCTTTTGATAATTCCTTCGTTCTTCTTCGTAAATATCTTCCTTTTTTGAGGGTCATTTTAAGTGGTTGATATCTCAAACGCTCAGCTATAACGTTTTTGTTCTACTATTTCCTCTCTTGTTTTAAGCTTCTTTTCGGTAAATAATAACTACGAAAGAGACAATGCTGTTAATGTGCATTGGTTATAGATTCGGAGTCTGGTATGTCAGACTTGAAAAACCTAAGAAAACAGTCCCCTGTGGTACAAACAGACCCCTGTACAATAAATTGGCTGTTGACTGTTGGTCAGGGGACTGTCATTTTTAAGTAAAAACTTAATAAAACAAAATGATTTAAACATATCAGATTAATGAAACAGTGGTATGTACTTGTTATATAATACATTTTTTTAACAGTTGAAACACTTAACAATATGGTAGCTGCTTGCTAACTATTGCCAACCTAAGTTCACACCGTTTGCCTTCCATTTCTCGGCTTAAATGAATTTTTTATTACGCCCCAAATTAAAATTTGATTTTGACGCGGTTTACAAAACTAATTCAATAATTTGAGGACAGCATTTGCACATAAATAATTTAGACTAAAATTTTATTGACAAACATAATTGTTATGTATAAAGATACTTATGGTTTATTTTATGAATTTAGGTATTTTTATTAAGTTATTAACTGTTAAAATAATTAATAATTGTGGCAATATTTGTGATTCTGGAAAAGGGGCATACCAGGGGACTGTGTTTTGAGGTGTTTGAGTTCCATTTAGTCAAATATTCCTTTATCAAATTACAAAATAATCTGTGGCATACCAAGAATACTTAATACTATATCGTTATAGAGACAATTACTAAAAAATATTAATATTTATTACATAATAATTGCTTGGGACAATGATTTTCTATTTAGTAGAGAAATGCCAATATATATATATATTGGCAATATATATATATATATAATTAGAAGATAATAGAAGAATATATAGGTAATAGAAAATAACCTCTAGTAAGTAAATTTTTTCTTACATAATAAACCTTGAGGAACACCAAAATAGGATGCTAATGCAAGCAACCGGCAAACTTTTATGACAATGTTTTTTATGTGTAAATTCTTTTAAAGAACAAGGCGCCCGCACTGCTTTTCAGCGGAGTTTTGGACATTAGCGTGAATGGATGCCATTGTGGTGCCTTAATGCAGTGACGTCGTTTCACGGAGAACGGGCCAATGATACTATTAATATAGATATGCCATGAGAGCCCTAAAATGGCTCCCGCCAAGCTATACTTGTTAATACACCTATCATTTTATCTGTCAATGGCCGTCGCAGAGAGAAGTCGGGTTTTACGTGTCAAAAAAATTATAAACTTCGTATTTAAACTGAATTAACACTAAAAAACCAGAATAAAAAAAATAAGGAACATGTGTACATCTAAATACAAAAATATTTGGTGTATAATTCCTGGGAACTCTGCATAAAATAATGAATATAATTTTTTTTTAAAATAATCCTAATTTTTTAAATGTCATATATCATTATTCTAAATACTAATCATCCAAACGTAGGAACGTTTGACGCTTGATCAAATAGCGTCTCATAACACATCAAAAACTGAAGAGAAAAAACTATGAAGGAAACATCTATGGTTATAATATCATTGGGCCATTGGAGCAGGGCTCACCGTAGTTGAATCGCCGTCGGTTTTGCATTTTATAATCGCTCGTGATTTTCTTACATTCACATCGGAACAATAGATCCGGGTTTCACTGGAAAATTTCATACTTTGCTTTTGAGCTGATGCAATTCATTTACAAAAGCTTAGTCCTTACGATGCCAGCGTGGTGAGTAATTTTTATTAAGATTGAAGTTGCAGTATCATCGCTACATTACACATTTGGATTTGGAAAGATACAGGAAAAATATTAGCAGGATAATACTCCTTCCCATTCAACACCCACGCATCAAGAGCGAATGCTAAAAATACGATTTGTAGTGTATGTTCTGCGGATTACATACAAATCAAAATTAAAAGGAATTAGTAAATACTACAGTCTCGCTACCGTTTAGTAAAAACTTAACAGTTTTAATCATTAAATAATAACTGTAGATGTTGGTTCTAGTCTTACTGTGTTTTTGTATAAACGGTCTTGTGTCGAATTTCTTGTAACGTCATCCATACTATTTTCCTATTTGTAACATTCCGCGTTACAGTGCCTCTGTCTACAGAATTATAATTACACTCATAATAATATCAATGTTTAGGGGTCTCCCGCCGTCTTTAACTCTAATCCCTCCTCCCCCTTCTGATTTATGTTACATCCCCGGTGAACGCGATGTTTAAGTTCCTTTTACGACTAATTGGATTTCCAGTTTATGATTTTGTGAATATTTTATTAGGGATCACGTAATTACGGAATGCGAAATTTGGGAACTTTGTTCGAGATTTGCATTGTGATCGCGTTACGGAATTCGGACTCGCGATAAGTTCTTGCTCAACTTTCACTGTTTTGTTGGTACCGTTTTGGTATTCAACTTTCTTAGTGGAATGTTTGGTGTTAATGTTTTGTTGGAATTTAAATTTAATTACTCTCGAGTATAATTAGGATCAACTTTGCAGAAGTCGATAAATTTTAAACAATTTTAATGGAAAAAATATTATACCTTTTATGTTTCTAATTTTATCTTTTTCCTTCAGAAGGTGCATGAATTTTTTTGCCTCTTTTGTTTTTTAACTAGGTTTCACTAAATCTTAAAGCGACTTGTCTCCATAAATATTTGTCTGGACAACTTAAAGCCTAAAAAGGAACTGTATTGTATAATTTTAAAAACTGTTCTTTACCGCAGGTTCGATGTACTAGGGTTTTCATTCTTTTGCCGTGAAAAACCAACAAATTTCTTCGATCACGTTTCATTCGTCAGTGCCATGAAGCAAATTTTATAAGAGAGCCTTGACACTGATCCTGGTTATACACAGCAAGCTGTAATTAATTGCCACTCGCTGTGATACATCACCCCCGTACCCACCAACAACCCCGCGCTGTGCCTCCCCCTCGCCCAGGTGTACTACAATGCATCGCGTATCACCGTCGCAATAAATCATGTCTGTACCTTCCTTACAGGAAACGTTGCCGTCACAATACCAGTAGCTACTACACGCGTAATAGTTGACATTAATAAATTACATAAACAATCTTCTTACACGTAACCTCTCCTCTTCTCACTATATAATATTTTGTAACACAATGTCATGGATTGTACGGATAAAAGAGGCTGTGTACTAAATTCATAATCAAAGTTAATTAGTAGATATCTACAGGGACACCTTACCAGGTAATTCGCAGTCATTGACGTATTGGTTCGGCTTTTCTTATTATTATCAAAGTAAGGAACTATGTATTATATATTATCATTGCGTTTTTAAAATAAAAAATTGCAGCATACTTCAATGCCATGGCTTAGTTTTGTCAAACATTACTATATTTACATATATAATTAATGTTTCTAGACTATGTGAATGGGGTAAATTACATATAGATAACCCCTAACCTAACCACTAACCCCCGAAAAACAATGAGAATTTCTAGAGATTAAATATTGTGTATAATTTTTGACACACGCCCATAACATTTTCACTCTCCACACTGCCCAAGTGCTAGAAATTAAGGGAGACAGAATTATCATTACTCAGCACTTCAATGTTATAAAAAAATACAATGAAAACTTTATGTGTCAGCTTAATACCCTGTAACACTCCGCGTAATGTTCAGCAATTAGCCGCCCAACCCGTTTCCTGTTCGAGCGGTAACGCGTGCTGTTTCCTCCCCGAGAGAGGAAGTATTGCAGGGTTGATTTATTAGTACAATATTAATAACGTGAGACGCGATGACGATGTCCAGACATACATAAAACAAATGTATTTAGATACATAATCTATAAATTGTTCTACTTATCAATATGGCTTTGGGTCTTCCGCCTTCCCGCTTTACAAAATAAGTGATGTTGGTGTTCAAAAAGTTCTAGATCGATCCGATTAACGAATTTTCATGAAGTAACTTTGTGTTATGTTTATATGTGAAGAAATATCAATTTATAGTATGTTTTAGGGCATTAAATAATTACGTAGAAGTATCAGACAAATTTATTAAAAAATATCTTCTTTTGTTACAGGTAAGCTTCACCGTCATCAATCATCCAGCTGCAAATTTATATTTGCTTTTACCTAAGTATTTTAAACTATTTTTCAAATACATTTTTATCTCTTTGATAAATATATTTTTCTATGGAATTTATTTTAATATGTATAAGGATTCGCCTTCTTAATGTCAAAATGTGAAAATTCTGTCTGTCGAGTTTTTTACTGTTTCACGCCTAATCCACTGAACTGCTTATGATAGAATTAGGTACAGAAATAGATTAAAAGTCTGGAACAACATATAGGCTACTTTATGTGAACGTAGCTATCACGCGGGCGAAACCGCGGACGAGAACTACTTCAAAATAAAGGAGGACCTGATCTAGTGCTAATTTGTTTCTACTTTGTACTGGAGAGCAGGTATCCAATATCGACAAATTTTCTGCCCTGCCGGTATTAAAATGAAAGAGATATACTCGTACATATATAGCTATCGATGTGCGTATTACGTACGTCCGCATTTATTAGTTTTCTCCGTTTCTTCCAATTAGCCCCGCTTTTCCCTATGTTCTGCTGTTCTCGCCGAAGTATATTTCTTTGTTCTTGCTAATTGCTCATTTTCCACGTCTTTTTTTCTATATTCGCGCCATTTTTATCATTTCCAAAACAAATTAACGTCCATTTGATTTCTGAAATATACAACGCTTTTATTAATATTTGCCGTCATCATTGTTCTTCTTTCTTAAACGTTTCAAAGGAAAACAGACGCAAATAAGTATCTTTTGAATATTCGGCTACGTTTTGTTTTTGGGATCTTTTTTATTATTATCCTAATATTAGTATTCTCTTTTTTAAACGACCAAAGAACTGATGAAGAAATTAATATGTATGTGCTTTGGTATTAACATAGAGGCAAAGGTATTTTTTCTGTCTCTCTGACTAAAAGTATATAAGGAGAAATTCATTTAAAGTATTCATATATAACTTTTTTCAAAGCAGTACCAAATAAATAGCTAACTTTGGAAAACATGATGTGGAGAAAAAAGGAAATAAAAATGTTTACTTTTGACATATTGAGATCTGACTTTTAAAATGTTATCTATAACTTATCTATCCAAAACATATCTTTTTCTTTCAACGAAACCAAAAACCGCTACAACTTGTTATTATTTGTTTTCTCTTTATGAGACGGTTTTTTTTCTTTATAATACCATCTTTTTTCCACCATTTTACCCATAGAACTCTTAGATGTAAATAATCACTATCGTTCCAACATTAAGTGTTGCAAGGGCAGTTTGACTCTTGAGATTGGTTTAATGTGGGATTTTACTTTGTTAAATTGAAAACAAAGCATTTTTTCTCTCTCTTTACTCTTACTTTAAGGGTTCCGTGCCCAAAGGGTTCAACGCGACCCTCTTACCTACCACTCCACTATCCGTCCGTCTGTGACCAGACTGGATCCCATGACCCGTGATAGTTAGATAGCTGAACTATAACAAAAAATACTAAAAACCGAATAAAATAAATATTTTAAGGAAGGATCGCATACAACAAACTTTTTGCTCGATATAGATAACTGCAAAAGTTAGTCGCTTGAATTATTCACAAAATATTTAAGAAGGGATCTCATACAACAGACATAATAGCTGTTTTCGTAGAAAATGATACGACGGAACCCTTCGTGCGCGAGTCCGACTCGCTCGTGGCCGGTTTTTGCCTTTTCATTACTTTGAATGCCCTCGTCTTTATCGGGTCATTTTCGCTATTGAAACCCTACGACGCTTTATGTCAACCACGAACGCGTTAAATTCATTTGTCAGTTAACGTGCAATGGAACACTTATTGTGAATTCATATTGAATTTCATCTCTCAATTATACGGATATATAAAAGTAATTGATAAATATCATTTCAGGGATTGTTAAAAGGTTTAAGTAAGCATAATTTTTAAAATTCTTAAAAGAAAATAAAAAAAATCTATCCATTTCATATTTTTAATAAAATAAAGTTAAATCTACATATATGTATTTGGGAACTTTAAGTTGCAAATGTTTGCATTTGTGAGAAGTGTATAAAAATACTTATACTCAAACACTTAGTGTACTAATACTGTATTATTGTATATCTTACTGTAAGACAAATATTTTGTCCTGTTTTCATTTTATGTTTGAGTTGATTTAAAATGATTTAATTGCGAGTCTAAGAGTTTTTGTGAACCTCCCGGATATTTTGAACAACCTGCTTTGTTGTCACTTAATTCTTTGTCTTGCAAAAGTTAGCGGCCGTAAAAAATGACCTGTTTTCCCGTTTCCCCTCCGCCGTCAAACGGTATCATTGTCGATTTTGCATCATTAAGCATAAACGGCGTCCGTTTTATACAAATTAAGAATTTTCCCTTCTTTCTCAGCTATCGGCGACGGTTTATTAACTTGAATTCGACGCATTTTAATACATATATGTATATAATTTTTTTTTCGACCCATACAGTTGAGCATTGTGTTAAGTTCACAAGGAAGTGAAAATAAATACATAAATAAGCCGATAGTATAACCAATAATAATTATTTTATTAAAATTAAAAGCTTAACATATACAAAAATGTCCAAGTCTCGCTACTCGAGTATTGCGGCGTAAAAAGTTGTGAAATACATACAAATTCCAAGTCGGTCAAATCAGATGAAACAAAATCTGCCTAATATAAGCTGTCTGTGTTCTTATTTATTTGCAAGCAACTGAATTGAGTACTATTTTAATTACTTAGTAGATTATGTTGCTATGTTATTCTTTTTCATTTTGGGATATTATATTGGTAATTTTTTTAGCATAGATAATAGTGTTCGAAAATTTTAGGTTTTAGTACACGTTATACGTAACATGGCAAGTGAATTTCGTGATTAATTTGATAACAAATTCGAAATTTCCTTCAACGGAATCAAATATAAAAATATAATAATTTGGAATTAGGTCTACAGTCGAAACAATGGATGAAATTTATACATATTTAATAGTTCGTCGTTTTGGCAAAATGTTTAAGATATGACATAATTGATGTTCCTTAACGTCCACATCAGGCTTGACTAGAACAGTATCATCAATTTAATCAGGTCGATTTAGTTTGACATTTGCACGCTGCAGTGTATGCTCCATTAATAGCACAAACAATTCAATATTAGAATTCCTAAGCTCAAACAATTAGGAACCGACTCATTTGCTCCTTGTAACTCGAAGCTTCACTAATTACTATCGCTAATGTATACGACATTTAATTGTTTGGCCTGCATCGGCTTTCCTGCTAGTCCCGCAAGTGCTACCATCCTTCAAGCTATTGCGTACCGTTTTGCTTTATTCAGAGCTAGATTCGTGCGCTTATATCGCTACGTACTTGGCCGAATCTACTACATATTGTAGAATAATATTAATCTTTACTAATATTGTAAATGCAAAAGTAACTCTGTCTATATGTTTGTCTGCTACGTCAATTTCTTAAAAAAAAAAAAACTCGATGAGATGGATGGAATAAGGAATGAATGTTTGTATTGAAGTAATCGTCGAATAGAAAACTATAACCATGAAACTATTTAGGTACCTTTTTATGCACTTGTTAAAAAATTATAAATGAATGTTCTAGTGTATTTGAAGTTTTGACTTGTGGAGGTAATAAATATGGGATGAAAATGTGAATATAGTCGAGGAAAAATATTTAATTTATTTAGTAAGTATTTAGTGCCGTATTTTGGGAATTTTAATAATTTATAAGCAAATACATGCACAATTTAAATTGACAACCTAGAAACAAAGTGTTATTAAAACATTGTCTCATGTCGGTGAACTATTGCAAACAAGGTACAAGAACTCTAAGCAATTCCTAAAACTTTTTTTCAATAAGTTAAAACCACTTCAATATTGGTTATACAAGTATCTGAATCAAATTTCCGTGCGACAACCGAGCTTGCAACGAAAGATGAAATATTCGCAAGAATTAGCACATCATTTATGAAAGTCCTCCTCGAAATGTGGAAATTTAATCGTGCGGCAAATTCGCCGTATGTGCATCGAACCATGAGTTCAAAGATGCAGCTTCCCCGCAGAATCTCTCTACATACACGGTGAGCTACCTACCAACTATCGCTACTCTATCCAATCCGGTGACCCCATTTGAAATTCGAACGGATCCATGCTCTAAATTTAAATCTTCTCGTGTCCCGGAATTACTACTGTCTCTTTATTCGGCAAATGGAATGTTTCGTTTTGTCTACCGACTAGTGATCTAAGTGTCGGTGTAACATTTTTCTGCATTGTTTCAGTGCAATGGTGGAAAGTCGCTTTTTCAACATTATCTCGAAGCTTTTCTCTGGGTGCACAATTAATCTCCGCTTTAGTGTTTCTGGTCGCAATAAAATTTCTTTTCAATTTTGTTTCCCACAGGCTAAGTACTGGGCGTAATGAATGCAATTCTGCATTCCTCCGAAGTTTTATGCTCATGTATAGATTATTCTAGTTCCGCAACTTACTTTCTGTCGCTCCATAGAAGAAATATGTAAATCTTGTTCCAACGATTTGCAAAGTATTCTGAGACTTTGAAGTTGGTAATCGGTTTTAAATTTCAAATCTCCTTTGGTCTCAATTTATTCTTAGTTTTGCTTTACTTATCTTACGATCGTCTTTTGATCATGTATAATAGAATTTGTTTAATTTACTTAATAAATCAAGATAGACTTCTTTGTTATTATTATTTCTTCAACTTTTTTGCTCCTCTTTTTTGTAAATTTCTTGACATGACTTCTCAATAATCATTTTGATAATATTGCCGTCTTGACAATATCTATAGGAAATGGAAGTCTCGAAACTGCTCATTATGTTTGACGAAAAAAAATTTATACACATTTTTTAAAGGAAAAAATGCTTATCCAATATCATTAGATCAGATAAAACACGAAAATTGAAAGCAACATTTCTATTCCCCACGGTCTGCCTGGTTTTATTAGGTAATGCCTAGTATAATGCTACACTTTTCAATAAATTTCGTATTACAGCCTCTATATTTTGCCGTGGAGCTGCGGAGCATCCAACAAAAGCTGATGCACGGCTTACTTTTAGTGCTTTTTAAGCCAAGTTGTATAAAATTATGAAACTTGTTCAATGTTACGTATTAGCAGGGAAGTTTTGATATTTTGGATGTTATATATTAGAAGCACCTGTGGGGCCGTAGTATTGATTTGCTGGTGAGATGTAGTTACGAATAGATATAGAATCACACCGTTGTTATACAACATTGATATTGGTAATGCTTATATCCCATTTGATTGGCTAGTGACGTACCTGAATAGATATAAAATAGAACTATTTTGCGACTAGTTACGACTGAGTTTGCATGTTGTATTGTTGGATTGCATGTTGTATGTGTTTTGTATATACATATGAATTATTGACGATCTATGATTATGACGATTTCATGATGCAAACTTTAAAATACTAATGAGAATAGAACGAAAAAATTCTTGTTTATAGTTACTTATTTTTAGTCTGTTTTATACATATGTACTTTATAACCATCTCAAATTTTCCATTTATATTTAGACATATAATTTATGTCCTAAGCAATCCACGTATTTCCTGCAACTTTTCCCCAATGTCATATATTTTATCAATATTTGTAAATAAATCGAATCGTACTGCATCTTCGGCGAGCTGATTCCATTACTAGTTGATCGTGACTCGAAAGAAGCGCCTTAATACATTTATTTGATAGAAAAATAAATCATTTCGTTTCCGCTCGCTCCTGGCGCTGGTTCTGAAGGAATTCCCTTGTTTCCGTCGATTTGTGGTTGGACTATTGGATTTGTCTTAGACATTCCGCATTTGTTGTGTAACGTTATGTTGCTCCCGGTGATAAATTTAAAGGTGTGACCATGTTCCGTGCAATAGGTTTAAGTATCATACAAAAAACATTTCATGGGTAGGTATCCCTATAATATAACAAATCTAGATATTTCATTCAGTGCTATATTTTGATTATTAACATTCGTCATACAGTTGTGCTATTTAAATCAGCTTTGCAATCTGAAATTGCGTGCGTCAAATAAGCGTTTCAGTGGAAACATTATCCGCTTCACTTAACTGGGTGCATTATTATTGATTACTGAGCACGGGTCTCTCAAAAGTGAGGGGCCTCAACATCCTCCACGCTGCTCCAATGCTGTATTGGTGAAAGGTTAACTATACCAATACATAACTCTGTACATACACACATAACTATCCCAATGCGGGTGAATTTTCACAATGAGACGGATAGGCCATCACGCTCGCCACGTGCGGATAAGTAGAGTTCCCTGAATCGATGCTTTCATTTACTGCAGCAGGTGATAGTTCGCTTCCAATACACACATACCTTTGAAGATTCAAGGTGCGTGCAGGATTGTATCGGAGGCCCAGGCTTTCAAGAAGTATTTAAAACTTAATTTGCGTACTTACTGGCCGAATAATTGTCTACTGGTACGAAAAGTGCTAGCCCGTTGACCGACGGCCATGACGAATTTTAAAGGTTCTCAATTTACAACGGAACCATAAAAGGCATTGCAATATACTTAGTGTATACCTCTGTGTTGACTTTCTGGTAAAGGCAAAAGAAGTGAAACGCCCGTAGTTTTAGAACTTAACGAGCCTAAATTACGAGTATATCTCTTAAAAACGAATGTTGTCTGTCTCTCCTCAAGGAGTGTAGCCAAAGATCATATAAATATTTAATTTTATGCCATTAATATTCCATGCAATTACTGTGGTCATGCATTGTAGTAACTTAGCATATCATTGTAATATTGTACGGCTTGGCAGGTGGTTCTGTGAACATATTCCGACCGCTACCCCACCGCAATATTGCCCATTATTTACGTATTACCATAAACCGCGAACCAGTGATAGCCAATGTATTAACTCGTGGAATATTGCTTTATTTTCGCCTATTTGGGTTTCTGTCACACTAGTGACAAAAAGACTTCAGACCATTAATGGTCCGATTCTAAGCTTGGGTATAACTGAGAATGCTTAGCGCATAATGATCTATGCTGGTACCCATACAGATGGGTGGAGAAGTTAGTGGAGAACTAACCTAACCTATCTATCGGAATCTTTTTACACGATGGCCTTTGACGTGACTTAAGGACTGATACGTAACTTATAACTGGTATTCGACGGCTATACTAACCCTTCAACAAATACGTGAAGTGTGCTCTAGGCCGCTTCAGCATCAAGACAGACTGCTACAGCTGTCTTCCATATATTAGATAGATTAGATATGAAAATTAGGTTTGTAAAAGAATCAGAATCAAAGACGCCGTTTGATTTCTTTTCCACCATATGTACGTATGTAAATAAATGTTCGAAAGCGCAAACAGTACTTACTGCGTATTTTCCCCAGCAATGTTCTCCAGGGCTTTAGTCCCGCTTCGGAACACGGCACCTGCTCGCTGGTCTAATCGGATTTCGTACAACCTGTATGTGAAACTCACTCGTAAACAATATTTAGGCTGAGAACAGACGAGAGTCATTTTCAGTTGAAAATTTTGGGGTTGCTAGAATGAGCTATAAATATGAAATTGTAATATTGCATTACCAATTAATTGTGATCACTTGATTTGAATTGAATCATCCCTACTATATACATATGTATATTCTCCTTTACACTTAATAGCAGAAAATGAACAAGGAACAGACGGGTCACCTGATGATAAGTGATGACCGTTGCCCATAGACTTTAACAACACTAGACTGAGTTGTTTCGAAAGCGTTGCCTTTGCGGAAGTAATACAACTTTAGAAAGGGTCGCAAAAAAAAGAATGGAAAGAGGATGAATTGAGTTTTCTTAATTTGGGCATAACTTATTAATCAATTTTTTTTTTGTTTCAGGTAAGTTGTGTAGACGCATTTTAAAGTTACGGGTTAACAAATAATAGGAATTTAAAAATGTAAGTATGACATGATTTTGAATTAAAACCATCAAGAAAACTTTGAATTTGCGCAATGTCGAACAAACTGTAAGACGTCTCAAAAAACGAGCAATTAGTAACGCTAGTTATATTTAAAATTCAGAATTCATTTGTAAGTGAAGCAAAAGTGAATAAGCTGATTCTAAGTTAATGCACTTTACCATATACGACTACATCGCCGCATACCACTAGGTGTTATTGTAGCCCAGAAAGTACTTGCGCAGAAGAATTGGCAAAAGCAACTTAAGGATGCTATTACAATCCCCCAACATTTATCGGTACTGTTTCTGATATAGTAATTATACAGATATCTTAATTTGACTATAACAGACATGTTGTTAAATTTATATCGTAGCAGGCTGGTACCTACTTCCAACCAATATAATAATATATCGAATGTACAAACTGTTACAACTAGAAACAAACACACAAATTGTACGAATTGTGAATTTTTTTTCTGCCAGCTTTTTTTCCTTCCGGCCTACACTAGCGTATATAGTCCTAAGTTTGCATTATTTATAAAGTCGATGACAGATATTGAGTAGGGATTTTGTATTGTAAAGTTTTGACTTTCGTTAAGTAAGCTTTTGGTTCCTAAGACGAAATAAACAGTTTTCATTTCATTTCATTTTAATTTCATTTCATATTTTTTACAAGCTTTTATTTAACTTGAAGTGTATGTTTTTGTATTAGTTTGTATCAGTCAAATCAAGCAATATTAATTAATTTGCAAGCTTAATAAGACCCACTTTCTTTAACACTACGGAGCTGAAATATTACATAAAGTTTCCGCCCTGATTACAGTACATTTTATGTGTTAAGTACTTACAAAATTCCCTCCACCACTTACTAAAACGAACACTATTTATATCCTCATGACGTCACCAATTAAATCGATGAGCTGGGCAAAAAATACAGCAATTAATCAATCCAGATTAAAGTGTAACGCCACTCCTGGAGTGATGGACACTCCATTAATTATCCTGGAGATTTTTAACGCGGTGTATACCCTTCTCTTACTTTGTTGATTGGCGGTTAGTGCCCAGAGAGGATATCGTTATGTAGGTACGAGACCCTGTTAACGATACACTGATAAACAGGTTGTTTAGTTAGGGTTAGTTTAGTTTTTGTAGCCATGATCTGTACTAATAAATTTATAAATTTCTGTCGGTGACGCTTTCTCGCCTATCTTTGAATCGGTTTTTGTAAAAAATGGTACTAAAATAGACTCGAGGTTGAGAAAGTATGTCGGCAATTTTTTTTCGCGAAAATAGGCTTGAAGGGGTAGACAGAGGTAAGTTTGAAATTAAGGTCGGTCAAAGATAAACTATTAAACTTTATATTAGTGTATGCACTTGTTAGCAAATAAATAAATATTTTAGCGTTTTTGGTATATACACCTGGGAGAGGGGTTTTTGAAAAGGGAATGAACACTGTTCCACGTAGATGTAATCGTAGTCGCAGCAAGTGCTAGTAAAATGTAACTTGAGACGCGTAATAAAATCCCCGTTATTGTGTTTACGTGTTACAACTCGTTTATTACAAGTAGAAGAATGGAACCGCGATATCATCCTTGCTATGTAAAACATCTGTTCTGTCAGTGTGGCAGAGCAAGAATGACGTAAAAATGACGTTGGCAACTAGCGGAAGTGAAGTGAGTGATGAGGACGGACCGGAAATTGGCCTTCAGCCGGAAACACGAGGCTAGAGCCAATTATCGCGGGGGCTGAAAGGTGCCTTCGTGGTGTTTACGCTCACTACTGAAATGTGTCGAGATTGATAGAGAGTTGTGTGCAAAGTTATGCACTTTAATCATTTTAGTAAAATATCTACGAGTACTTGTGATACATAGCCTTAATACTATAATATTCGTAGTAATTATTAATGGTTATTCAAATAGTTAGTACAGAATCGTGTTAGTTTTATGTACTAAGAAGAGGTTTAAAATAAAAGAAAGTTTAGAGTCATATTTCATTATATGTATATGTTCGCGTGGAATTTAACAGAAAAGATTTTTTCATAATTATACATAGAATAAGAGTAGCCTAATTTACACTCCTGATTACATCAACTATCTGCCATTCTCGTCATAATCGGTCTAGCTGTTCCAGACACTAACCGCAACAAACAAACAGACAGACAGACAAAAATGTAAAAAATAAAATTTTTTTTGCATAACGTGGGTACCGTGGATACGAACAGACACTCAAATTTTATTTATTTGTATAGAAAGGTGGAAGAATATTAGGTGCGTGTTAAGAAGAATACTCTTCATAACTCATCACAGAACATTCAGTACAACAACAACAAAATATCAGCGAGACATAACTAAGATTTTACGACGCAAAACACGATTTCTATCGTAAATAAAAGCTGTTTAAAAATAGCCAAGTTATAGATATCACCGGGAATATATGAGTCGAGGTGCAACAATAAAACTGGAGCATACGTGGAGCTTTGGCCTTTTATGGTACATAAAAAAGTTTACGCGCATGGTGGCAACTGGAAATAAATTGTCAGGCTGGCTAACTATAAAAAAAACTTGTGTAGAGTAATCGTTTCAAACTCGAGCTCTGCATAAGCCGCAGCGTACGTTATGTGCTCAAAGTTAGGTGTTTTAATGTTAAAATTATGTCGAGTTTAGTTTAGACCACGGGGCTGGGGACGTTTTCTTATTCGAGGGCCGCCAATTTTATAAGGTGCGGGCCACATTTGATGCCTCGTCATCGAAAGGATCACAAGGAATGACAAGTCGTGTCGTGTGAATAGGCAATTGCATATAGTACATACATATGTATATTGATTGGTGGAGGGGTTAGTGGCCAAACCAAATTTTCGGAATTTTTTTGCCTTGAAAGGTTTTTTTGCTGCCTGATGGCCCCAGACATGGTTTAACAAATGCTATCTATAGATAACAACCCCACATGGAGGGTTTAAAGTCCCTCCGAAGCACGGAACCGTATGAATGAAGGAGCCGGCCTATCAATGCATAGACGGTACTCCTCGCAAAAACTACATAACGGATCTGTATAAATTTATCACATACATAGATTATTCATAGTCTAGAATAACACAACAATAATTTTATCAACATATCACAGGAGCGAAGCCGCGGGCGGTATATCATATGTGTTAGAAGTTTTGTATTTTATTTTTCTTCCGTCGTATCTGAAGGCGCACAAATTGCTCGTTCACAGCATTTGCCGGTTCATTAAAAAGCTCATTTGAATTTAACTACATAGAAACTACAGAACATCGACACATTTTTCACTTAGGTAGGATTTTAAATTCGCTGCTCCTATTATAACCCTTAAGTTACGATTTTAATTTATTTACTCCCATTATATTGAAATTTTCTAGACTCAATGGCTTTACAGACGTAAGCTTATTTAGGGCGGTTTCAAATACATTTAGTTGACTTTATAAAATACATAGATATATCTCGTAGATAATTTTATACAATTTTTAACTCTTAAGCATGAAGATTGTTCGTGAGATTTGTCCCGGTGGATTTTGATTATATAGTTAAAACGTTTTTTTTTGCCTCTAAAGATCCTTCAGATCGTGCTGGGTATTGCTTTAACTTGGTCATTCAGTAAGGCATCTTTAGGATAAACATGAGCCTCTGGTCTAGGACTGCTTGTACAAAATTCGACTCCACAAGTGCAACTAACAGACGGAGGAAGTCATAAAGTTACTGAGCCTACTAGTTATTTAATAAAGCAGTAGTTACATCGACATCTTAATTCGTGCTACAGAACGAGTATTGGCGCGCACCGCAGGACCTCGGCCATATTGCTTTCCGCATCGTTATTGCTAGTTTTGGCCACGAATGTATTGCCTTTGTAATTGTGTAAAGCAATAAAGGAGAAAGACTTCCTATTTGGAAAAATAATCCTTTCTTGTGCAGTATTCTATTCATTTTGTACTAACTACAAATATTTTACATGATTACGGTCATTATTACGTTTTCTTTTTATACTATTTCAATCAAAATAACACTAGCGCAACGCAGTTACAACAGTTCGATTTAGTTTCTATTTATTTTATATTAAATATTATACCAACAAACTTAACCAGAGAATAGATATAATTTGAAGACCATCGTTCGTATCGGCACTCCGTTCGTCTCATTGCAAACCAATACTGTCCCACTATTAGGCTTCGGGTATCACCTCACATTGTTAGGGATATAGGCCATATTCCAACACGCTGGCCAACTGCGGATTGACAGACAGACGAAGCACACCTTCGAGAATTTAATGAAGAACTCTCAGGAGTGCAGGCTACGTCACGATGTTTTCCTTCACCGTAGCAAGTGACAATTAAGCTGTAAATGCAGTCACAAAACAAGATATGTGAGTGAATTGATTCGCATTGTTTCATGTTTTACTGGCTTTTGTCCTACGGTCCTACGACAAACTTATTTGGAAAAATAAAGCTCAACATGTTGGAGGTAAAAAAATTTTGGTTGTTTAATACCCTTGTCAGACAAATGTTGGCAGTGTCACGTCAGCAGTGTTTGTTGTATTTATGAGATGTTAATTGTCCTTCATCGTAGCTCGGCGGCTTGTTCCGATTGTAACCGATCGCAAAGTTAAGCAACAGTGGAGGATGTCGAAAGGAGGATGGGTGACCGCTGGTGGCAAAAATTTCATGAGCGCTTCCGTCCTTCGAAGGGTACGTAAAGTCCGGTTGTTTTCGTTAGATAACAATCTTTTAGCCATGTTTTTTATTTTATTTATTCATTTATTACATACCAAAAATACAATCAATCACTCTTAAAAACTAAATATGTATTCACAGAGTGAAGATATTAAACATTTTTAATAAAAACTTCCAACACGTGGGTTGGCCATTAACCCAAACCGTGCTTACAACACCCATGCTTAGTATTGGGATATCAATGGGTTGAAGTCAACCAATTGTGCTTAGATCCCTAGGAACAAGTTTAACGTAATTTCCTTAGAGATCCGTCCTTAAGTATTAGATTTTATTAGTTAAAACCTAGTTCATACTTTTAATTATAGTCACTACCAAGACACCGGCATATGCATATCGATTATTATTACACAAAATGTGACATGATTAATTGTCATTTTGTATCTTTTAATTTAGAAAACCCTTCCGGACAGCATATTGAGTCTGCGTCCACTTGGGTGTCACGGCACGTGGCTAATACGCTACGTGACTTGGGGTATCGTCACGTCACCACGATATGTCGCCACGAGTGTATGAATATACAAAATGTAGCATGTCTACATCTGTATGTTGAAGCGTGTGTATGTCAACTAGGGTTTTCGCGTTTTGAAATTTCGTCTTCGTCACTTGGATCGTAGTATGTATGTTCTAAGGCAGCGTGAATATTCTATTCAATTCATTGGATGAATGAAAATACTAAGTGTTAGGTATTTAATAAGGGAAGCTTTCTTTCTAATGAGACGGAATTGATTACAGAATGGGAGGAGTAAAAAATTTAACAAAATTTGTTTAAGCTCCTACGTTATTTGTTAAATAATGACGGATATTTCTTCATTATGAATACATTTTATAACGGCTTTAGGATCTTAGGAAATTTATGTTTTAACTGTTTTTAAATACTCTGTGTTGTGTATTTTTTTATGGGAACATTTGACAAACGGACTCGGAAGGCACCAGTGTATGTATTCTTATTTATGTTGGTATTCCAAATATATGGGGCATTTTCAGGTGTAATGTTTCTACTTATTCATCATCATCATCACCATTGCAACCCTAACTGTCCTACTAATGGGCCCGGGTCTCCTCTCAAAATGTTTGTGCTTCAGGCCATAGTCTACCACTGGCCTAGTGCAGATTGGTAGACTATACACACCTCGAGAACTTTATGAAGAATTCTCACGAGCGCAGGTTTCCTCGTGATGTTTTCCTTCATCGAAACAAGTTACAATTGAGTAGAAAAAACGTACCTAAGTTTTTGAAAATTAGAGGTTTCGAGATTTCAAGATTCGAACCCTAAACCTCGCGTTAGAGAGACCCATGTTCAAACCATTGGGCTATTACTGCTTAATTTAAATGTATTCCATTAATGTCAACTATTTCATTTGCCACTAGAAATGATTAAAAATAATTATATAGAAAATATTCCACCTTAAGTTTTCGGAGAGGCATTCAATTACATTCATGAATAACTTAGTTCGCTTGAACGAGAGTGATAAATCTAGCGTTGACCGCCGTCTCCGTGGAGTGATCGATTTTGCTGAGGACATTTTCTTTAAAGTTTTCACGTGCATTTTGATACATTAAATCTTAAGACGAAGCGTTTCTGTTTAATCTGATAATGTAAATAATTCATTTAAAAATCGTCTTCAAATTATATCGACAAGTAATAAAATGAGATTATCATCAACCTAGTCGAATTTAATTATCTATTGTTAGGAGTAACTCAAAACGTACTCGTCAGATGTCGTACGAATTTATATCGGATATTAACTCGATATTAAATTACATAACCATCTTTAGTTTTAGAAAAAAAAAGGAATAATAAAAATCAGTATACGCATCAAGAATGAGTTAACGAAAATAAAAAAAAATACAATTTAATCGAAATTCTAACTTTTTGAAATAGATGAATAATGGTACAAAAATGCTTGATTTAAACAAGCCTAGATGACCCTGTACTTCCTAACTTTTAATAATTCCAGATATTTATTTCACTTTGATGAAATCTGAAATTTATTTTCAACATTTCTTATTACAAGACTTTCCCGCTTCGCCACGATGCTTATCGTCTATTTACATCTTATTTTTACGCAACTGTCACTTGTATTATGTAGACAGATACTTTTGTTTGCGTAATTCTATTCTTAAATTACGCAAACAAGTCGTAAATTTTACGTTAAGAAATTCTCTTGGCATCGGTACATTTGCTAATTACGTCGTTACATGAAAAGCGTGATTGTAAGAAGTTGCATTCAATCACTATCGCGAATAGCGTACGGATGGCAAGTGATAAATCTAGAGCTGACCGCAGCGCTGTCGTGTCCGACGGAACTGATCGATTCTAACGTTAGCTTCTCGAGTAATGTTTAAAATTTTGATTACCGAATGATTTTATATCTTTATCGATTTAAGGTAGGTTCGGGTATTATTACGAGTACATTAGGCTATTGGAAGAGTGTTGGTTCGCATTTACGTTTTTCATTATTGAAATAAAATTTCTATGTAGGTGGAAAGTATTATGATTTTTTTTCGTTGTGTTTACTTATTTGCATCTATGTATATCTGCCGTGTGCTCGTTAGATTATGAAGCATTTTGTTATCTATGTCTAATACGTATTAATCTCATGGACTTGTTACCGTAAAGTAGTGTTGTGATGCTAAAATAACAAAATCAGTTGTGTACAATTACAATGTTGTTTTTAGGGTCGACAAGTCACTCACCTATTGTCGTTAAGAGCTGTAAAGGGCATATTTTTGTTTGAACCATTGAAGAAAAAAAAATACTTATGTTATTATTAGTTTCTTGACTACTAAAGGGTGCCAATAGCAACGATATCTTAAAGTACAATAGACTAATCCTTTTCGAACTTTTTGTTGCTTCAGATTGCTGAATAGCCACAGTATTAAAGGCGATCTTATCGGTGAACATGCTAATATACTTTTTTAACTGCGCAAATAAATCTTATTATTACCGAGACAATGGACATTGTACCAACGAATTTATTAGAATCTAAAACATTAAGTAATATGTCTGAATTGTGTCTAATTCTTAATTTTAGGCATCTTTGAAAGAAAATTGAAGTCCAGTAGTACTCTCGGAAATTACAAAAAAGAACAGAAGATAAGACTTGAAAATATGTAAACTTAAATTTTACCTTTCTTGTGTTCTAATAGTAAGTATGATGTTTATAAAGAGAAATATCAACAACTGGCTGTCGATCTTATTTATTAGGGTGTAATTTCATGGAAAATCTGGCTTGATACACAAAAAAAAGGATATAAAGCGTAATGTATACGGAAAACGTATCGTTGTTTTCACGGATTTTTGCAAAGTAGATTATTTTAATCACTTCAATAAATAATCAAGTTAAATTTATCAAGGAATCCTTAATTCTAGAAATCATTTAAATTCTGGAAAATTTATTAAGACACTATTACCGAAGCAATTAATTTAAGGATCTTAAGTATGTTATCTAATCATGTATCAGGAATACCAATTACTTTCGGTTTCTTGTTTGTAGTTAGTTCAATTTAATTTTGTTCTACCTTATTGTTTGTATTGGTTGGTATTGTGTGCTTTTTGCATATTTTAGATCTAACATTTCATACACTGTTTTCTGGTCGTAATTTTTCATAGCCGATCAATGAGCAGCCAGGCCGAGTAATTGTAACTAAAGCTACAACGTCAAGTTTATTTAGCCTCATCAAAAACTATAAAAAACAGACTTTTTTCCTAATTTTAGTCAAGAAATGAATTACTAAGATTGAAAATATCCAGAATATCATATTACTTTCCGTGAACATTCACAATGTTACGTCTCGTAATGTACTAAACGAATTGAATCAAATACGTTCGTATGTCGTCATCGTTCGTAAATCTTTCAGCATTCAATAAATCTCGTGTAATGAAACTTCCAAATGTAGTAGGCACATCGTGAGGAAACATTTTTTATCATACGTAAGTATTAAGGAATCTGGGTCAACGTTAAAAGCATCCCATCTGAGAATCCAATAAGAAGCTATCTTTCAATCCGGCCGAATATCCAATTTTAATAGATAAATCTTTTAATCTCGCTCAATGAATTAATATGATCTGTGGTTTAATAAGATATTTGGGTAACGGAGCATAATGTGAAAGATGACGTTCGCTTAAATATTCCTGATCGGACTGAGAGCTGGGTAATTTTTGAGTTGAGACGATGCTGTTACCTACAAATACAACGGTACTACGGTACAAATTCGATATTGAAGTTTGTATGGAAAAAATCCAAATCGAATTTGCCCCGAGTGTAGGTCGTAAAGACTGTCGATGAAAGGTCCTTGGTTAGACTTTCGCCCGGGGCATATATTTATGCAAATTACAAAAGTATATATTTGTTCCGGGATAATATTTATGTTTTCAGCGCTATATACAATACAGGGGAATGGATGTGTGTGTTTAGATTTTTTGAAACATTGATATGTGTTGGTCCTTATTTAAAGTCATTCACCTATATTTTTAAGGCGTATTACATTGGAGTATCCGTAAAACTCCTTACGATTGAAGTAACACTGTCTTTCCTTTAGACATCGTGAATGAAACTGAATTTCTATTCCATCAGCCTTTCATTCAAGTTGAAGTTGTTGAAGTTCCATTTAGAACGTTAATTGTGTAATTTCATTATCATTGTGAATGTAGGGGTAAAACGCCTGATTTAGCTCCTTGAAAGTTATAAGACGTGCTCCACTGGGACACGGACTTTCCGGTACATTTTAATTCTGTTATGAATCAAACTTAGTTAATTTAATGTACGTGTTCTTTGTTTCTCATTTCAATTTGCAGTTCACTAAAGTTTCAGTTTAAATACACTTATTTGCCTCTGGTTATTTTGTAGTGTTATTAATAGGACTGGTTTGAAAGTTATTACTTAACTTACGAGGTATGAATCACTTTTTCTTTGAAAGCTGGAGCAAAGTAAAAGAAATTGGAGCGGTACGATGGATTTCTAGGAGTTACTCTTTAACCTTTGTATCAATAGGTATAGTACATGGCTTTGTTATGACAACTA